>JACJUY010001727.1:53029-64117 GCA_014220935.1 Platorchestia sp. MABIK | reverse complement strand
CATTCCAATCGCTATCTGGTCATAAAATGGCAAAGTAATGAAAAGCTGGTGTCAATTGTGGCGGGAGATATACTGGAAAGATTGCTTTATCGAATCGCCTCACTACATTCCCCGAGCTCTTTAGAGTCGTGAAATAGGTTCGACGCTAACAATGGAGACTTATTACGCGAAAATCTGTAAGCGATGGGATGTGAAGTTATCGAATTGCTGTCGATGCATCCACGGAGTACACAGGAATATTCACCATCTGAAATGAATGGGTGACCGCCGGCACTCCTAACAGAATCATGCGTAGAAATTACTGCTTTGAAAAACTCAAGAACGAAATTTTCCATGGTGTTTGTACAGGTAAGACAATTTCAAGTGAATATTTAAAAATGGAATTATGAAATACAACTTTGAACCGCAGATGTAAATTTGAAAAATAACACCACTAAATTATCATCCTACGGGAAGTGAGCCGCTCACTTCAATTCTAATTACTTTCCTCCTCCACGAGTTTCACGAGTGGTGTATTTTGATATCTCATCGAATGTCTTCCATTAATTAAAGTAGAAGAAAATTCTTTAAAATAAAGATATCCCAAAAATTATATTTGATTCATCCATAAGCTTTCAAATGCAGTTTTCTTTGTTTTCATTTTATGTACTGTAAGTTATGATAAGTTATTTGCTAGATTTTGCACCTTGGTTGAATTACAAATTTCTAAGCATTTCGGGCAATAAAAATGATTTTTCATGTGGTGCAACGAACAAAAGAGTACATAGAAGTTAAGGTGCACGTGAGTTCCAAACTTAAGTACGTGACGTTATTTATTCGTATTACACACGGTATTATTCGAACGGAATTTTCAAATGCATGTCTTTTGCATTTTGTTGAAATTTATTTTTGGAAATAATGCGCATTCCCGGAATGAGTATTTTTTACACAAACATGACGTCAGAGCTTGAATTTTTTGAGTCGTTCAAGTTCGCTGCTGTAGAAATTCATCTAAAGCCGTTGCACCACAGACAAGAAAACTGATGTAAATGTGATTTTTACAACAGTTTTCATCTAAAACAAAAATATCAAAATAAGGTCCGTGCTACGATGATAAATATATTAAAATTACGATAACGACAACGTAGAAAGCTCAAGGTAATGAATATTACATTGAGTCATAGGAAAAATGCCTATGTTTCTCAGCATCCCGAGAAACGCTCCAAGAAGCACCGTAGCCAGAAAACATCACTTCACCTCGTACTTTCCAGGAAACATTTCGGATTCCAGCAAAATGTGGTCTTGCCCACGTCCTTGTGACAACTACTCTGAAAAATAAGAGCTGCTAAGAAAAATACAAGTGATCTTGAGAGTTATTTCTTTTGATGGTCGCGTTTTAGAGCTAAAGTTGAAGAAAACGGCTGAAATGTGCGTGCAAGAATGCTGTAATTAAACTAAGTAGGGAGGGTTACGATGCAGAAAACTTTTAAACGCGTCTGATGACAAAGATCGAATAGCTCTATGCCCTTTAAAACGGACGGGCTGAGACCCAGCAAAATTCATTGCACTTCTCAAAAAAAGAGACCAGCTCATTTGAAAATGGTGCATTGAAAAATTGTTTCTGTTCTTTTCTTTCGTTGCTATAAAAGCAAAAAATATACGCGAAAGAAAGTGACATACAACGAAATCCTAGAAATATACGTGGAGTTAAATCTACTCAAGCCCTCGTACGGTGACAAATTTTTTGTTCACTAAGCACATATTTTAAATCATTTTGAAGCAATTATTCTATTTCATCTTTGATCTAAATTCTTTTGACCATGAGTAGTTTTTGAGCTCGAGCGATCAGATTTGTATCATTTCAGCTTGATGTTCTCAAGCTCGTGTGAAAAGCTTATAATATCATATTTACTAACATATGAACTAGCTAAATGTGACAATTTTATCACAGTAGCTGCAGATCCGGGTATGAAAGGTGCGACAAGCCAATTTTTTGTAAATATACTCGTTGCACAGCATGGGTTCTCAGTTTATCCAGATGTAAAGTACCAGGCCATGTTGACAAGCATCTAAATTGTCACCGTATTACAACACAACTAAAAATTCGACTGAGATGATGCAATTTCCCCCAAGTTTCATAAAGTCAAGCGTCAATAAAACAAAAGGATTACCCCCTCATTGGAACTCGGAAATTGAGAATCTGGAAGTCCATTTAACTGTCTGTGTACTCTCATGAAAGTTAGCAGGGGATCCCGTCGAAACGGAACAGGAGTCCGTCGTGCTATGGCCTACGGATGTGGAAGATCAATGGGCAGTTCAGAATGAATCAGAAATTATTTCTCTGAAAAAGCCTTCTTCCCGATTTATCATTAATGATTGAAAGTTGGCAGTTTGTTCTGCTTATCTTAATTTTTTGTATTAAACGAACTTTTGGAAAAGGTTCCCAGAATTTAAAATAAACTGGGTAAAATTGGGATTTTCAAAAAATTATTTGTCTACTTAGCTTTTATAAAATGTAGGTACATAATTGAAAAATTAACTGCCTGAGTATAAAGCTAATTTCTCGAAAATTGTTTATTACGCATTCATTACTTAGCAAAATTCGTGTTATGATAATAAATATGAAGGATTTCGTAAATTTTTTCAAATAAACTTCAAATTCCACAATTTTTATAGCATCGTTTTTTTAAAAACTTGAACTATTTTCTCAATAAAGTTCATGTAAATCATAAAAGTGAGCAGTTTCAGTGAGACGAAAAATGTTCGGCATAATTTTCAATCGAAACACGCATTGGCAGGACGCATTTTGCAACACTTTAAAAGAGTAGGAAAAAAGCTTTCATCAACTGATGCAGCATTCGCTACAGATCATAACTTTTTGAGTGGTTATGTATGACAAATTTTCATCAGGAGAATCAATCAGAAAATGAGCCATCATTTTTGCTTTAATAAAGCTGGGACAGAGTAATTATTTTGAGATGTCTCTTACCTGCACAAGTAGGAATTATAATCATGAGGTGGGATACAGTGAATTAGTTACTGCTTTTTTGAAAGTTTACGATTTCAATCAAGACAGTCAGTTGCTCCATTGTCAAACCGGTGATATACCACAGTTTATTTCATGAAAATAGGATGCACAATATAGGAATACCACTAGGACATTATCTCACTGTGATAGCGAGTTTAGAAAGGACGCTTTATGATCACCTGTTGTGATGTGATTTAAATATTACTGAAAGCAATGCTAGCTCATTCAGTTGACCCTGCACCTATTTCAACGAGCGAAGAGTTTACTTTTTCATCACACCTCCTTGATACAAGTAGAGAAAAATTGCACTGAAATGTGCGAATTAAGATTTGAATGGAACTGTCTTGCTTTTTTTGGATCTGAATTCAATAATGAGACCTTGGTAATGGTAAGGAAAAGTACTGCTGATGTATTGCTCAACAATCACTTCCTTTGAATCAAGCACCACAATTCCATTATTCCTTAGACATTAATTTATGCTGATGTCTAAGGGATTAATTTAACTGCTCATTAACAACTATCGTTATTAGCTTCCTTTCAAGAATCTAAAATAAAATGAAGGACTTATGAACAACAAAAGACCAGCATTAAAACTTCAATTTGATCCGCAATCTGATGCAGACAGAATCAACAACATTTCTAATTCGAAGAACTAGAAGTAACGGGATCTCATACTTCGAAAAGTTTGGTTTCTGACCGCCGTGCAAGATGCAGTGACCGAAGCCTACTCACTCAAGAACTTTTATTTCCTTGTTCATTGTAGAAACATACTCGCGTGCGCCGAAGTATTCTAACACACTCTGATGAAAGTACACAATGTAAAGGCAGTTTGTTGATGTGGGTGACCAGTATAGTGCTACGAAAGGAGCCTATTCAATAAAAAAAATTTATATTAAAACGGTTACAAAGGAAAATTTTAAAAATTAAAAGTTCAAGAAAAGAGTTAAAAGAGTTTTCATCGATTCAAAAACATCAAGCTCCAAATATGATCTGGCTTACGCACCTGTAAGCAACATTTTTAAGTTGCTGTGGAATTTCTTTGGGTAACTATGGCTTACTTCCTTCAGTAAGCATCAGTTTACTAAGTTACGTGTGATTTTTGAACGTAATTTTCACTTTAATTGGCGAAATTGAGCCAATTTGTGAGCGTTTAGCCATTTTTACTTCATGTTTAAATATTTAAATTCTGTGCACAGTAGTTGCAGTAGTGGTTCTTTCGATTCTATGTTTACCAGCTTTCAGATTACTGGCTAACGCCAAAGATATCATGCATTGGATTAAACCAAAAACATTGAAAATTTGACCAAAATTTGAAAGATTTATCAAAAACATCATAAATCATAAAGTATGCACACCAATATCTATCTCTCGCTGTTTCCAAATAAGCGTCAAGTTCTCAAAATCCTCTTTTAAACGCGTTGTGTAAAAATAATAATAACTTTTAACGACAGCTTCGGTCATAAACTATTTAGCTGTCGCTTTGGCATTCAGGCCAAAGTTAAACCACAACAATACAAGTTCATCAGGACTTCCGATTACATTACATCGCAAAGTATCCACAAAATACTTTTCAAAATTCCACACATCACCTCTACCATATGCAAGTCACAATCGGTCTTCGGTATTACAACCCACCACTTCACGTACACATGAACACATCGGGCAGCCAGACCCCGATGGGGGTTTCAGCTGCCCACCCATTGATGGCCAGGCGCCTAACCCACGCTGAAACTCCCAGAGGTAGCAACGTAGTGCGCCCGGCCAAATTGCGACTTTACAGACACCGCCAAATCAAAAAAATTATTCCTAATTTACATAGCAATTCCTTTAGTATACCCAAACAGATTCTAGAATGAATGATGGAAGTTATAAGTTAGCAAATACATTTATTATTTTAACGTTTTCCACAACTCTACCTATTGGGCCACCGTCCTTCAGTAAGTCTCCAACTCTGTTCCCATTGGTACTATCACACAGGATGTTCCCTCTTGGTTGCTGCAGGGCTGGAAATACTTCAATAATGTGTTTTATCGTTAAAAGTGCGTCACCGCACCAACCGCATATAGGTCTCTGGCCAAGGGCATCTGGGTTAACAAATAGCTATGGGTCAAGGCAGTGTGTTTTAGTCGGAGTCTATTGATAACGTCCTCTTCCTGTCGGTTCAACTTGTGCTTGCTCACTTTCCACCTCCCAGGGTTGTTCTTTATTTCTCTCAGATCGCTTCGTTTTGTATAAGCATGAGCTGCACGAACAAAATTTCATCTACCACTCTTTTGCAAACATTTTGCAAATCACAAACGCAACTATGATGAGCTACTTTTTTAGTTCATTTGCAACGTTTCAGCACGCTCTGAGACTTTATACATTTAATTTAATCTTCTAAGCCCCTTCCTTCCCGTGTACATCGACTTCATTCCACGTCAATCATTCTTTTATTACTTCGGATAGTGTATTGATTGGCAGTCACTTGCTTGTACTCCTTAGCCTTTCAACTCGCTCCAGTGTGGCCGACACTTTCATCGCTCGCTCAGTTTAACGCTGTCACCAAGCCTTAGAAAAGCAATATTAATTCTGAAGCTCCTCAGGAACAACGTCGGCCCAAACAAGCTTTGGGCGTTGGCTGGCTGGCAAGAGTAGTGATCCGGGCTCAAGAAATTTTATCAGCTCGGAGAAAATTTCAGATACCCTTCCATTATTTCGGTGGAGTTCAGCTCTGGTTTTTATAATAGCACTTTCCCTACATGTTCATTGCGTTACCATAACATAAAATTATCCATAGAATGATTAAAACACTTGGGTACATTCCGATATTGATTAATGCACATCTTAGCATAGGAGCAATAGAATAAATAATCTAGTCTTTTTACGAAGATTTTATAGCTTGTTTAGCGACCATTCTTCAAATGAGAAAAACCAATTAAAATTATTATCCTATTTTCAAAAATTAGAAAAACATGGCAAACTAAAATGAATTGATATGAGTACAAATTTGAATAACGTTTGAATGCTTACCTCTTCATAAATAAATGCACAAAAAATTACAACTGAACTTCTATAAAATGACTTTCTACGTGACAGAAAATTGAATTTGAATAACAAAAGCAATGGCGCAAAAAAAGAGCTGTTAAATGAGGGAGCTATACTCAATAACATAGTGTTCATGGAATGAGAGAACATTGCTCTATGGTTATTTTTTATCGTTGAGAAAGACACGCTCAGGATTGAGACGAAAGTAACAACGAGAAAAATAAGAATGTCAATAGGATGAACGCAAAACATCCCATTGATGCGAGACTTGTTCTAGCAAAACACGCAAGGTTAAATGAATAAATCCGTTCATCTAGTGTAGGATAGGAGAGCACGTTAGCTTCACTACTTGCATCGTCAAATGTGCGCCGAAAATCCAGCTGAAACTTCGTGCGTTTCTAAAATACTTGAATGGAAGATCGAGTCTCCGATACCAGTGTGAGATAACGCGCACCTAACTAGACGCGCGAGAAACTCTTTTAAGTGCGTGTTTTTCTAGGAAGATAATGATCCAGTCACTTGTTCCTGAGTTCTTATAGAGAAAGTAATGGCACAGCCATGAGCTCATGAGTTTTCAAATGAAGTTTGCAAAAAAAAGTATCGTGTCTTAAGTGTTTTCATCTCTCCTCGGATATTTTTCATTACGCCTCTGCAAGAGTATAACTTTTTTCTGACTTTTTCTGTCGCAGCGACAGTCATTTTTTGTTTCATGCCAATCAAAGTAGGAAAGTATCAGTCGTGTTTTATGTACCTAGTCTGAATTATGTTCTTCTTTGAGTCGAGTTCTTCTGAGAAGTCGATAAAATATGGAGACGTGACGCCAGGGCTTGAGAGAATAAAGTCACGATGTCGTCAGTGACACATTTATTGACCATATGAGGGTTTCATTACAAACATATCATACCATGCTTCAAAGTAACTATACGATGTTGGCAGAAGTTTTGCTTGAAGCAAAATATTTTTCAATCGTGGAATGATTTTAATTTGAATGCAATTTTTTTTGCCTAAGTAAGTCTAATTCTTCTTTTCACTTCCTAATTAGAGATTGAATTTTCCTTATAGTATTACTGCTTATCTTAAACAAGGAAGAAACATTTGCCCCACAATACGAGAGAAGTGTCATGAATTTTCTGCATTCAATTCATCCGAAAACTGTTAGAAAATTTATTGGAAGTTTACTCATCTTAGTTTCCTCGAAATAATTTAAGCGTTCAAATCCGCCGCTCCAGACCACGGAAGGGTGGCGTTATTAGCGCTCGGAATCCGTTTCCTTGCTGCCGCAGAAGTAATGTGGGCTACATTTCTTCGCAGGAACGCAATTTATTTAAACGTAATCCTTGAAAAAATTGCGGGAGCATGGAAAATATTTTCTCTCGCTTGACGTTAACATATGTCTGCTCCTCGTTGAAGAGAGTAAACAAGTTTGTTCTGCCGTCCGTTCCTTCAGCGCACAAGAGCGGCTCCGGTTCTTCATTACTTGGATGCGAGACACACCAAATTACGAGCCTGCAGCTTGCCACGACATTGGCTGCCAAATTTTCTTTGTTTCGCCAAACATCAGAGCTGAAAGGTCATTTACGATTAAACAGGTGTTCATTAGATATTGAAGTTTTTCACCGTAATGAAGATCTGAAAAATTCTTCTGCCTATACGTCAGTTTGATGATGAGACAATGTTCAGCCATGTGAGAGACTATTTTCACCTCTTTCTCTTATTTGCTTCTCACAAAAAGTAAAACTCAAATCTTAGTATCAACATCTATCCTTTGATTGCACGGTCAGTTTTTGATCAATTAAATTTCAATCATACTACCACCACTCAGTCATAAGTGGGTTAATTTTACTGTCACCTCACAACAATCGAAGGCTTAGCCGTGCAGTAATTACTCGACAATCTTAGGCTTCAATCGTACAGTCATCACCTAACCAGTTAACCTTGACCGTACAGACAAAACTCATACATCTAATCTTAACACGTTGCCTGCGTATTGGTACGTATGTGTACTAACATTTAAAATGCTCATTTATGTACTAGTAACAATGCATGGCATTTAAACTATTTCCCGACTTTTGTTTAAATTAGACTATGGTGTACAAGTTAAAATAATATCGAGCAATTATATTTTTGCCGCTTCTGAGAAAGGCTGAAAATGTAATCAAGGAATATAGACGACTTTTCAGTGGCGACTTCCAATCTAACCTAATTGACCGAAGCGACTGCGCAAACACAGTTAACGTATTAAGTCCCATCGTCATCACTCTGCCACCTAAGCCTTTATCCTACAATACTATCATCTCCCACCATCTCAGGCAGACATGATCTCAAACTTAGATTCTCTGCAGCCCAGTCTTTGTTTCTAGGTCTGGGAAGTTCCCCAGCCAAGTATTGTTCAGAGAATGAAGGTTGGATGCAATTTAAAATGCACTGTTGGGAAATGCTTCCTGAAATCCCAGCCTTCCTTGATAGGATTTTATTCCCTTTGGAAGATTCTAACCTAGTACAGACAAGACGTTCACCAATATGGTGAGCAAAATCTGATGTTCTTTCCAACACTGTATCCTGTGAATAAATTTATGCACTAGGCTTTTAGCATAAATAAAATGCATTACTCGCTGTTTGTTGTCCTAAATCCGCAAACTTCTGATATTTAATTCATCTCAGGCCTTGTATTTATGCATCTAAATTATTCGTATTACACGAATTAAATCTGGTTAAGTAGATACATGTTGAAAAAAAATTCATTAAGATTTTATCAACGCTTCCGATCGCCTTAGCTAGTTTCTTGACTCGAATTTGGATGGGAGAAAAATTTTAAATGTTGAGTGGTCGACAAAAGCTCAAGAACTTGGCGAAGGTAGGTGATGCTAAACGGAAAAATCTTTTGAAAAGATCATTAGTACCATTTTATGAGTCGAAAGTTATAAGAAGCTTTTCTGTCCTAAAAGACTGGCAAGTAGCATTTTGCACTATATACAATAGTAATGAGTAATCTTTCCACAACGGCTTTGAACATATTTTCCTTAACACACTTGCGGTTCGACCCATCAGTGGGTTGTGCTAAAGTTCTTCCTGCTGCGAAACGCCCCATTTATGGGTCGTTTGAAAAAGTTTTAACAATCCTTTAAAATTAATGGTATTTAATGCAGCCAGTTAATTCTTGGCATTTATAAAATTTCTAACAATATGACTTTCAATTGGAGTTGAGTATTAAACTTCTTTTTAACCCATCGCAATCAACGTGTTAATCGAATACTGTAAGCTCGACCATCGAATTCGCACCATTTTCTACAGTACGTACAAATAAATCTTTTCCTTAGCACATTTTAAATTTTTTTGTTTTGAATGTGATTTAATACGTCTAAAAAGATACTTGACAATGGTTCTAAATGCTAAATTCATGGTTTGACAATTTGTCTCTTGTTCACAACTCGGGTCATAATGCTCACACCCTCTACAGTTTCATTGCTTGCAATAGAACAATTCTAAGTGGGTTCCTGCACTTGTCCTGATTACTTAAGTATTAGTCTCATACACATGTGCGAATATTTCTTGAATATTCGACCACATTTGCGAGAGTGAACTTATACCTGAATTCAAAAGCCATCGAACCCTCTATAGAAAAATTAAATCATGGTATCGGCAGACATAAAATTAAATTCTATGACAATGAAATTTAAAACAGATCCCGATTTATTTATAAGCTAGCGTTGAAAGTCAGAATTTGTGCACATTGCTTACAATAAACACTCGTACAGCTTCACATTCCTAAGGGGGAGCATGTACGTCCCTCATTTGTTTTCAATATTGAATCGAGGCGACGGCATCAAAAGATTTCGATAGAGATGTTTTTTTATTAAAATTTGAAAAAATTATTGAGTTGTCTTCATGCGAAAAACTATTCATAGAAAAACAATCCCTTACACAACAACAATTTCGGTGACATGGTCATCGCTTTGACGCTAGGTTCTGGCTGCAGGCGCGAACAAATAGGGTGAACGATGTCTCCTTTATAATAATGGGAGCGGCCGTTAAAGCTGATTATAATGGCGAGCAAGCTGTTGGCCGCCAGCAAACACGGGTGATACTCTCCAGCGGGAAGGTCAAGTTTAGAGCACATGTTGTACCTTAGAAAATGAGACAAAATGAGAAATTCTGGAGCCGTTGGATCATTTTCTTAGTTCAGCACTTGGATATAATGAGAAAAAATGAAAATAGAACGTTCAAATGCAATGTATTTTCCCTGTGGGAAATCGTAATTCTTAAATTTAGAATTTATTTTCAAAATTAAATACCCGAATATTTAGAATTTTGAAGCTCAAAAAGTATGATACTAGATGCAATAAACTTGAAACCTGGTTTTTCGGATCTCACTCTCTATTGCGCACTAATGAAATTTATTAATTTTTTAGCATAGCGCTTTTGCCTTCCCAGCTGTTGAATTTAAAAAAAATTCCTTTCTTCATCGGATGTTGGAGATTAGAACCAAGGAATAATTATTCAGTGAGTTTAAATTTATAATTCTCCACTCCACATTATTTCTCTCGTTTATTGGGTTTTTAGAAAATAATTTAACAAACTGAGCTGCTGCAGAAAGATATATCCTAAAAAGCTCAAAAGATCATTTTACTATTAAGATTTTGTCTTTCACAGCTATAAAATGCTTTATTCGCTGCCTAAGGAACCCGAAAAGATAAAATGATAACATCAAATGTGTTTTCATTTCAAGATGACATCATCCAAAATTAAGGCAGTGAACTGGAGAGGCTTTTTCCCGAAAGGATTTTAAGTTACTTCTAATCATATTGTATAGAAGCTCGGAAGAATAAAAAAGTCGTAGCATCAACTGTATCAGCCATGTCAGAGCCTGTTGAATCTCATTCGATTTTAAGTGTGAACTAATACAGATTCCAATGGAATCTGAAAAAAAAATTCTTTACAGAGGTCTGAGTTAGTTGTCCAGCAAATTAGATCAGACAGTGTTTGTAAAGAAAAAAAATTGTTTTTGTTCACTCAGCCGTAAAGAATTATTAAGTCTTTTTGAACAGTAGGAAATA
>JACJUY010001727.1:7764-29821 GCA_014220935.1 Platorchestia sp. MABIK | reverse complement strand
TATGCGCGTCACCAAGTGGCGAGTCGTCTCCCCACAATATGTAGCATTACACTGGCCACACTTATATTTATAGACGACGCAACTTTGCAGGAACTTAGGCATCCTATCAGCAAATCGGAAAAACTGCCAACACAGAATCTATTGCGAAAAATTAATCTAGGATTTATTTCTGGGTAATATTTAGTGATAAGTGTTTTTATTTCGTTCTTTACATAGCGATTGGTAAACATGGACATATATGGTAAAGACACGTACAAAATTTTTTTCGGCAACTCAAAATTAGCCATCTTTCGCACACGGTGAGAGTCAATTGTCCTACGAAAAAATTTTTCAATTTAAAAAAGGGGAAATGAATTTTTGCAAAAATATGAACGCAAAAATTCTTGCTGTGTTAAAAAATATTCATACGTCGAACAAATTTTAAAGGCTCTATCTACAAGGCAAGAAATAAGATTGCACTTGAAGTTAAAATTAATTGCACTATAATATTTCATTCCTAAGCCAGTGTTCGTTAATTTATGAAACACGGCAGTTTTGAACGAGTTAGTAGTTTTTTCTATGCAGACGTCTAAGAAATTGAGTCTATGAAGTTTTTCGTTCTCATGCGTGAATTTTATTGAGGGATGCTTATGATTCAAGTTGTCTAAGAATAAAGCAATGTGACTAACATCCCTAAATAAAACAAAAGTATCGTCAACAAATCTCCGATAGAACACAGGCTTAAACAAATTTGGACACTCGTTCAACCAAACCTGTTCATGATGAGATAGAAACATATTAGCCAAAGTGGGTGAAACGCAACCCCCCATTGGGGCACCATCCCTTTGTGAATATAAGTTGCCGTCAAACAAAAACAGATTATCTTTCGTGCATAATTCCAGCAGTTTCTTGAAACTCTGTCTGTCAAAACCACTGAATCTGTCCTGGTTGGTAAATAGTTTTGACAATATTATTTCAATTGTCTCATTCACAGGAATATTTGTGAAAAGGGATACAACGTCAAAACTTGCCAAGACATAGTTCTTATTCGGCATTGAGCAAATTTCACGTACAAATGAAAAAGAGTCTTTAAAAGTATAGGAGTTATTTGAAATCAGAGTCAAAAGAGAGCACTTCAAGTGCAATCTTATTTCTTGCCTTGTAGATAGAGCCTTTAAAATTTGTTCGACGTATGACTCATTTTTAACACAGCAAGAATTTTGACGTTCATATTTTTGCAAAAATTCATTCCCCCTTTTTTGAATTGAAAAAAATTTTCGTGGGACAATTGACTCTCACCGTGTGCAAAGGATGGCTAATTTTGATGTGCCGAAAAAATTTTGTACGTGTCTTTACCATATATGTCCATGTTTACCAATCGCTATGTGAAGAACGAAATAAAAACACTTATCACTAAATATTACCCACAAATAAATCCTAGACTAATTTTTCGCAATAGGTTCTGTGTTGGCAGTTTTTTCCGATTTGCTGATGGGATGCCTAAGTTCTTGCAAAGTTGCGTCGTCTATAAATATAAGTGTGGCCAGTGTAATGCTACATATTGTGGGGAGACGACTCGCCACTTGGTGACGCGCATAGCAGAGCATAGAGGGGTGTCAGTACGTACTGGGAGAGCTACCACCAACACTTTGCACAGCAGTATAAGAGACCACTCGCATGCAGCTGACCACCCAATCACCGAAAATTGTTTCGAAATTATGGGCCAAAGCAATAAATTAGATATTCGTTTGTTAGAAAGTATACTTATTCACCATACTAGGCCTACGTTAAATGAAGCAGATTCGTCTGCACCTCTGCATATTTTAAATTAGGACTCCCATTGATTCTTGTATTACTGTTTCAGTGTTTATATCCCCTGCTGCTATAATTTGTGAATCTTTATTGTTGTTCCAGATACTGAAGATGAGTATAGTTTTTACTCGAAAGCTCTATTTTATAAAGAAGACTTCATGAATGATGTTTTTACCCTCCTTGATTATTCTGTTCTGATGTCCCTATTTGTAGACTCGCTAACGAATGTTTGTTGTGAAATTCAATGTCTCGTGGCTTAAAAAATTGGGCAATTAACTGCAGATAAACTCTACCAGAAATAAATTATTGTAGACCTCTGTAAGCTCTATGGCAGGATCATCCTAACAGATGTTCGACGGACAAGTTCTGGTGGCTTCTGCACCACTCTAAGGGCTTCGAAACATTTGTCTTTGAGAGCAGAGGTTTACTAATTGCATCTCTTCCGTGGAATCCAGATTTGTGCAGCTCTCGACGAACAGTTTTTGTGGAAATTCGGCTCTATAGATGGTCATTGAGCTTTCCAGTGATTGTAAGAGCCGTGGTGTTGCGACCCTCGCTAACAATTCGACTCAGAGTCCGACGGTCTCTCTCAGACAACTTCACCTTTCAGCTGCTGAGAAGGACTCGTTTCCTTTTTCTCAAATGCTGTCATTACATTTAAGACAATACCTTTTGAAACAGTACCAATTATTCGGGCAGTTTCTGTGACACTAGCGCATGTCGTACGAGCACCAACAATTTGGCCTTTTTGAAAGTCCGAGCGGTTTGTCATTTTATAAATTATAACCAACGCTTTTCTGAATATCTGTTGAAAGTCATTTTAAACAAATATATCAAATAACAAAAATGCATGAAAGATGTTAAAATATGTCACGTTTTGCTTGTTTAAAACATGTTCAGTGCTCAGGATGCCAAAATGTTAGGTGTTCCCATTATTTTGACCAACCCCTGTGTGTAGGTTTCTTCATTTACATTCAAGTGTAAATGTTTGTACACACAGACGGGTCTAGAAAAATAACTCAGTGTATGCAATACAAAAGTTTTGGAAAAAACGTTTGCACTTGCTAACCTTACACTGGCATGTACTGTAACTACGAAACCATGAAAGTTTTAAAAGGTGGAGATGGTTGTTGGCGGTAGTGGTAGATGTCGGTGATAGTGAGTGACGGTGGTGGGTAATGGTACATGTGGTTGGAAGGCCACTAGAACTTGTAGAGCAAAAACATCACATGAGAGGTACGCTCACTCGGATGATGAGTATATCGAAACTGTGACATTGAGCACCACTCTGATCTTCATATTTGACACCTTTGGGCTCCTATTCCTGGGAGAGTGTCAAAAATTACCTAAGATGACAAAAACCAGCGACAGTGAGCGAGCTACGTGAAAAAATTGTAGCGTCATGTGAGGCCGTCACGCCACACACGCCGACATGCGTAGTTCCATCCGCCGTTCGACGACATTGACGTTGTCTAAAAGGAGACACTGCGAACACCTATGGTTGCGAAATATGTGCCTGCAAGCTGAATTTGTTGAACGATTTGATCCATCAAACAGTTGTTACATATTTTTTGGACCCTTCTGTACCTATGTTTTGTTCATTACTGTGATTTAGATATATTTATGCCTGGATTAATGTTTCTGCTCTGCATGTGTACCTTCTGTGGTGGTCTTCCCGCATGTCGTGAAAATGTTTTCTGTTTCGTCATCTAAGCTAATTTACTTTGGTGATGTACCGAATGCAAAAAATTATAAATTACAAAGCTAAAATGACACGTTAAGCTGAAAAAGACACGGTAAACGTCGTAAGCACGCTTTTCATTTCATCATCTACGCTTCTTTGTTTTGATTTTCTGTAGAATGCGGGAAATAATAAATTACAAAACAGTAATTTGACACGAATTCATCTCATGGGCAACACTGGGACGGTACAAGCCTTCCCAAACCCCAACTCATTTTTTTTCCAAGTATAAATTCATTAATGACAAATTCAACTAAATTTAGGAAAAGACAGTTTTTTCATGATGTTTCAAACGCACATCATAATATCATAAATTTTCTTGCTGCTTAGTTGAATAGCTTTTGCGACCAATTAAATTTCATTTGTGAAAAACTAAGGGCAATTTGTTATAAGTTCAATTATTTTAGACCAATTCAATTTCCGTCAAGATAATTTAAATTTCATTTGCATCAATTTCAATTTCGTTTGGGACAAATTGAACTTCATTTAAAAATAAGTCGATCAATAATCTACCATCTATGACACTGGAATATTTCATAGAATGTATCCATCACCTTTCGCATGTCACATTTTAGTCAGTTCTTCTTTCATATTTCTTGTCACTTACGAAGATGAATATAACTTCTGAAAAAGTTCATTCACTTTTAGATTAAAAACGTTAATTTCTATCACTATAATTATCAAAACATCCTAAGTTTCATATCACAAAAATTTGTAGCATTCATAATCACAGAGCACTTTTGGTAGAAGTGATTAAATATGAGTATTTTTCCTATAACGCCCAAAAACAAGCTATAAAGAAAATATTTAACATAGTCTTGTTTAAAATAGGGCCACGAAATTTTTTCCTACTCCTGAACGTCTTGTAATATTGGTACGCTCAGTTTCCCATAACTTAGGCCTTGAAAATTTGCTCAATTATGGAACAAAAACTAGAAACTAGCAGAGACTTCATTAGTTCATTTTCAAGCCACACTTTCGATGCCACAAACTTCAGGAGTTTTCACAAAAAATTTATGCCATTGCTTCTCATGCCTTGGGCAAAGTTTTGTAACGCGACTTTAATTAAAAAATTCAAATCTCCAGGAACTACAAGTGGTTAACATTTCTCATGGATTAAAATCATAGAGATTTAAGGCTTTTCCGATTCTCTTGAATGCATCATCAGCTTCAACTTTCGAATGATAAACCTCAAACTTTGTCAAATTAATTCTCGAGTTCGTAAAGAATTTACTTTCCAACAGCAAATTTCGATAATATGAACCTAAGTAGCGCTAAGTATGAAATTTTTCTTGAGCGTCTTATCGAGCTTCCTAGGAAGCTCAAGCTGCAAAGCTGGGGTAAAGTTACGCAGCTGCGTCCCATTCTTGATGAGCGCCGGTGACGCTTCATCTCTAGACGGCAGCTGAAGTAATGGAAGAACTTGCGCTAAAAAACTCGTCCATGGTAGTTTAAAGATGCAGATCATTGTGAAGATTATGTGACAACGCTGACAAAGTGTTTTTAAAAAATAGATATCCCCTAAATGAACAGATGTGTCAGTTAATGGGTAGAAAATCATGGTTCATGATAAATGAAAGTGAGTTGTGGTCATAAAACTATTCTTATTAGCTCATAACCTGAAACGTTGAAAAATGTATGAAAAACATCCTGTAGGCCCATTAGAAACGAGGGCACTTCCAAACAAAGTCAGTCGTTACTTCAGACTTCAGCCTGGATTAATTTTAATTAATTTAAAAATAATCAATCCTTATTTCATTTGAGAATATTGTTTGAGGTAAACAAAATACAAATACGATGGTTTCCTGTTGAGGTTGTATCGATATCCATGATTGTCGACGTATGATTGAAGTACGTGTATAAAATTGTGTTGCCAACATCAACCACACAATTGCCCTGACTTTACATACCTTACTGAACGTGGATCACTTCTCGGAGTCTTGAAATTTTAAGTTTGATTCAGGGAGCTCTTTCAAAATGAAATGCAAATTTTATATTGCTCTCGGTGTTTTTTAACCTACCAGTGTTTCAGATTGAAAATAAATGCTACTGGCATTTGAAACAAACTTAGATAATAGTCATAATACCCTAACCTGATAATTTGAATTTTTCCAATCTTTTACTCAGACAACCCGTGATAAAAAATTTTCCGATGATTTATGAAATAATGAAGGAATATTACTTCAGTACCCAACAAAGTTATCAGTTAAATTCACCTGTTACTGAATTTACTGAATTAAATTTACCAAGAAATTTACGATAAACCGAAACATTGCATTACTGATGATGACTCAAAAATTACATTCCACCACACATCGCTTTATTTTTGACAAGAAATACTTATAGATTATGTTATATTGCAAATAGATGTGCAGTCAATAATATCTTGCACTCAAAAATAAAGAGTTAAAGAATCCAATTAGCAAAGACGCCTGAATTGACCTCTATGTAGGAGAAATTTAAAAATTACCCTGATAAGGAGCAAATAGATTCAGTCTAGTCAGTGCCAAAGACAAAAATTTCCTTTTTTCTTCGTTCGCTGGTGTAGCAGATGTGTATGTGTGCGAATCGCCATATAAATCATAGATTTGCTAATCATCGCTTTTTCGTTAGTGATGCTCTAATTGTACTGCAATAATGAAGTCCGCCAATCGAAGACGTCATGCTCATTAAAATCAACGTACTCCTATCAAATCACCACGAAACGAATATTCGGTCGGTGAAACATGAAGGGCTATTTTCTAGCTTATTTTGTACAAGGCCAATCATTGAATTATTATACAATTAAAACTTCCGAGCCTAAACAGTAAGAAGCAATGCAACACATTTATCAGTGTCATGAAGAATTTTAAATTTCCTTTCTGCAAAATAATCCGCTTAAATTCACGCGACAAATTACGTTTAATTCAAGTGGAAATAAGACTTCATAAGACGGCGGTGTTTGAATACCGATAAAAGTGTCCCTGTAATAAATTCCGGTACGAGAAATATTCATTTTTTATCCATAGAAACATTGAATGGTTATTAATTCTAGAAACGTTTCTCTTCTGGGGTGTTAAAATTTTAATAAATCATAAATTTTTGTAAAATTGTGAGACTGATCGCCATGAATGATAAGCATGAAAAAAACAGCCTCAAATTTGCTCAGAACTAGCGACAATCCAGTGCTCATTATAAATTTTAGCTCTTTACTCACAACATACAAAAACAAAATGTTAACTGACAGTGACAAACTGATGAACGCAACAGGTTGTAGTTTTACCATTTACAAGCCCTCGACCTGCACTAAGGGCGCTGTTTCATAAACAAACCGCGCATTTTGCAGAGATGAAACGCGTGGGTATAATTGCACGTTGCTGCGAACAATTTACTGAGACAAACGGCAAGCTCAGACAGAAAAGAGTAGGGAGATTCGTTTGAGACCAACTGTAGCCACAAAAATAATTGAACATTCCGACAAGCTGGAAGCCATAACAAAAACGAGTCGCCTGGACCATTTGAGATAAATTATTGTAGGCCGAGAAAAATAAATGGAATGGTATGAGAAATTAGAAGCAGGGACAGAAAAAGTCCCTGGGTTCATGTAAGACATACTGTGGGCTATAAAAAAGGACAACATAGAAACAAGAGTCCAGAATAAAATTTCAAGTACAACAAACTTTTCGGTCAATTATCCAGGTCTCTTGCCAGGTATTGTCGAGAGAAAACTTACGTATTTGCTTTCCTGCTCAAGTTTAAAGCTTTGCTATGGACGATACGCCGAAAACTGGCCGTTTCATAAGATTTCTTGGGCAAATTTTTGAACAGAAGTTGATTGTATAATAAGGGAGATGCTGTAGATGATGTTCCGAAGGCCCTAAGGAAAACATTGATGTCAGTGACTAAGTTGTTTCTTCTTATGAATTGAAGAGTAAACAGCGCAAAGGACTTTCACAAAATACTTTTTTCTAGATAAAAATCGATATTACACAATGACGGATTTCCAGGTACAGACGGAATTGAACAGGCGCAGGAACCCTAATGTGTTCAGATGTCAACCCTATGCTCCTTATGAAATACGACGCTGTCATGCGGGATTCCAGATAAGCTTGTCAAAATGACGTTCACCGAGCAATGTTCAGCATCTTTAATTGAGTAAACCGTTTTCAATATTCGAACCAATTTCGGTCTATGCAAACATTTTGTTGGAAACCAGCCATAATAAACAATGTCTAAAATTACGAGAGAATTCACGGCATGACCTCCACAGCAACCACTTTAGAGCAGAAATAAAATTTGAAAATGAAAAACGAAATATTAAAATTTAACTTCATTTGACTATAGGCCTGTTTACACGATCATTGAGTGCTCGTGTGAGCAGTGAAAAGAAGCGCAAGCCCACCCACTTGTTCTCGCTTCTGGCGCATTTATTTGATCAAAGACAGTGCGGCTGTTGTGATACTGACAAGCTCTGGCCAGCGCACTATCATTGAGCAATAGTCCGCATTGAGCCATAGTCCGCACTGTCATTGAGCAATTAAATGTGCCTGATGCGAGAGCAAGTGGGCTGGGCTTGCTACTCTCTTCACTGTTCACGCGCGCACTTAATGATCGTGTAAACAGGCTTTAAGTGGCGGATGAGCAATACCGACTCTAACGCACCTGTAGTACATGAACTTATTTTTTAAAGAAAATTTTTTAAACCATTTCAGCGGTCGTCCAAAATTCGCTATCTTTTAAAATAGGCATGTGAGTCATATTTTACTGTGGTTTTAACACAATCTGTGAATTTACGTAAAGGTCATAACAGGTTTTTCGACTTGCTCGTCGAAAAAACTCGACTGATATAACGCGGAGATAAATATAGCTATGAAATCTTTTTGTAAAGATTTTAAAGTATTTGGTCGAACCGATGACTTTTTTAACGGGGAATTTCTAAAGCCACTTTTTCTATGACTGGTGAAACAGAGCAATAAAAACTTTTGGCTAAAATTTGTTTCCACGAGGCCCATTCAATCGCGTGACTCTTAATCACACAGCAAAGCTGTAAATATGTAACGGTATTAATTTCTCACTCATTACTGGCACAAATTGAAATGAGTGATGAGAATACCTTTGAGACAGGCTTCATATCACCTACCAACGTTCCCTGTATTTATTTTCCAGATGTTACTGTGGAAGCATTATTTCTGTGTATAATGCTGATATCTTTGCTTCTTTGAACGTTACACCTTTACTAATTACATAAGAACAAATTGAGATATATTTTGCGCTCCTAGATTAGTATCATAGCAAGGCTAACTGTCGTTGCAAATCTGTCGCTGCTGTGTGAACTGTCAAATTAACAGGAAATTCACGTGAGGTAAATATCAGGTAAAGGCAGCCTAGGAACAATTAATTGAGGTTAGGTTAGAATAAGTTAGCTTAGGCTTGGATGGATTTGCTTATGATAAACTTGGGTAGGTTAACTTCAGTTAGAATGCGTTCGCTGAATTTTAAAACTGAAAAAAAAACTTCTTGCTGATTTCAGAGGTCCAGCTGAAGCTTTACTGTGAGGAACGTCATTTCGAGAGTAGAAATTCTCTTCATGATGAGCACATTTTTGACTAATGGGATATTTTTTTACTAGAGTAGTCTCTTGAAGGTTATCCAAGAATTTAGCAGCAAACCCGAACACTTAGACTGGATGATCAGTTATGTTTTACCTGTTGTTTAGAACACAAACATGAATTTGCAAATTTGGCCTTATACACTTCATCAATTATTAGTGGTTACTTTTTTGACCAGGTTCTTAGTTCCGTTACCTAAATAAAGACAGAATATTTAACTCGAAGAGTGAACCAAGATTGTTTCAAGTAATTTCAAAATTCTTCTGTCACCTATGATAATGTGAGCTAAACAATGAGCATTTTACTGTTACAGTTTCAAAGTTTTAGTTTCTGCACAATTACATTTTCCAATCAATTTTATTCTTCTTTCTTTACGGAGAAATATCTGCAATACCACATCGATAGACCACGAAGAAAAACTTTATAGAAAGACTAAAAACCAATTCTGCTTGAGAGCCATAGAATAATTCAAAGCACCTTTATGGCAACCGCCAGCTATTTCTGGCCACCGTGATAGCTTTTTCATGCATTTTTACTGCTCAGGTCTATGTTTGCCTCGCACAAACCCGGTCTATTGACCGCTCGCTCTGAAGAAGAGCCGAGCAGTGAAGTTCATTTTTACCTATTTGGTTAACTGTGTTCCTCGGAAGGGCAAGTGTTTACTAACACCTCCATGCCGGGCCGATGCATTGGACGGTGAGAGAGATTCTAAAATTTTGGGCTCACTTCCGTTTGTTCAGTCCTCTTACTTGGAGCAAGCATCGATCACGAAATTTTCGCCCGTGCCTAAAGAACTTTAGTGTTGGTCCATTTGCCAGTCACAAAAACGGGACTGACCCATTAGCCTTTTCTCAGACACGATACCTGATCGTTATTTTCTTTCGCTACGAAATGGACCCTTTAGATGTTATTTATTCGCATTATCTCATGTATTCTAAGGCAACACATGAATTCATCTTGATGTACGTTTTTCGAGAAAATATTTTTAGGTATTTTCACTCTCCGGTTTATTAATTTCAATTAACTTATCCAGATCTATCGTTAATCATTTTACGATGATAAAAGAAGTAGAAGGGATTATCAAAATGTGACATTCTGAAGAATCTCAGAGAGCATTTTACTCCCTCCTTTGAAGCACAAAAGAAGCACTCCGTCATCAAGGATGCAGTTTTCACTACGTCGTGAGAAAGCAGAACAAGATGTGTAAAAACACTAACTTCACTATGAATTAAATATTTTTCTGCTGCCTATATATTTCAATTCCGTTTTGTGAATTTGTGAATAAATTTTTATTTGTGATTAAACTTAGCAAACCCTCGTTCTTTTTAAAGGTCATGGACCGTGAGTCTCAAAAATAGTTGTTTTGCCTTCTTTTTCCGAAATTTTGAATTTCATTAAAAGTTTGCAGTGAAATCTTATCGAACTTCCATAGAAAACAGTATTCTAAACTTAGTGGTGAAGCCGATATATGCTTAGGTAAAAACCTGTGGGAAGAGCAGCAAAATTTCCCATTATTTTCCAGTTGTTTAACAATTTCTCATTTCCTATAGCAAAAGCGAAATAAGAGTCCTATGTGAACGCCTCCTTAATGTTCAAAAATGCACATGTGCACCAAATTTCAAAGCTCTCCGTCAAATAGGGAATGAATGTTTCAGCGCATTTCAGTGTATATTTGAAGAGGTAAATGATAAATAAATCTGATGAAACAAAGCCTTGTGTGAAGCTAGCAGTAATGAAATGCAGCAATGTAGGCTAACAAAATTTTCCCCATCATTTACGTTAACTTCAATTCCTATCACACCCAACTTCAGCGTCAGTAGTATGAAACATTGCCCTCATTACATCGCTACGGTGTTGCTGATGATGCATTTTGCAAATATATCGGTCAAAAAATATTAAAATAACATGAAATTATTTCCGAAAGAAGGAAGAAAAGCCACTGAAACATCTACATTATTAATCCGCTAGTGTTTCGTCCGTCCTTCAGTCCGTCCACACTTACGCTTTCCAGGACGAAGCGGTAGCATACCTTTCGTATGATAACTCGGAAGGTATGTCACTGTCATAACCAAGTCAGTACCTCTTACGGTATTGGAGTATCCATTGTTAAGTTACGATACGTTAAGAAAAATTAGGTTGACTGTGCTAGGTTCAGATTTGTTTGATTAGAATAGACTAAAGGATAGGCTGTGATAGCATGATAAGATAGATTAGTATAGGTCAGTTTAGATTAGATTAGAATAGGTTAGGAAGTTAGGTCAAGTTAGGTTATCTAAAAAAGGGTTAGGTCATCTAAAAAAGGGTTAGGTTATCTAAAAAAGGTTTAGGTTACGATATGTTAAGATGAGTTTGGTAACTTTGGTTGAAAAAATTGACTGTAGACATTAATTTGTTCGCGTGTCCAGATAGTATTATGTCGTTATCGATCGTGGAATTAAATTAGTTTTAACTATTCCACAGTCAACTTTATGTTTTTTTGAATTAATTCCTTAAAATTTTTGAGCAAAAAATTTACACACTTCTCGAAAAATTATTTTACCTTTAAATATTCAATTACATTTCACTAAATCCAACCCTAACTCTAACCAACGAAAAGGGTTCGATTTCTTACAAATCTGTGTAAATTTGGCAGCTAATTTCATCGTTGTAAAAACGAGCACTCGATCCAAGCCTGATCAATCATTCATGAGTAGTAATTTTCCAACTGGCCTTCTCTCAGAAGCAGCCAACTCGCTTCCAGCCACACGCTGAAATTGCCATCCAGTTCTGGTAATTGCAGTACGCGGTTGGTGAGGGACGTGATGGAGCGATGTTTACAAGTTGTTCAATGAGAGTTAATTTGCATTCTAACTCCGCTAGCGCAGAGCTTCGGTAGTCTAGCTCGCCCTGACTAGAAAGCTGCTGCAACAAAGAAGGCCAGGTGCACCTGTGAATGTGACCCAGAAGACTCTTGATTGCTCAAGCCAATCAAATCTAGTTATGTTTCATAAATTACAGCTAGAAACATCGAAAAACACGCTAATGGTGGTGGAGTGAAAACTTTTGAAATCAATCATTCTAATCACATGCGGGAGAATAAAACGGGTTGTTGGTAAAAAAGGTATCATGAGATAAGTTGAGAAAATTGTTGCTCTTCTTCTAAATGTTCTAAATCAGGCAACTTGGATCGTGGGTAAGCCCTGGGAGGACCCCTCGTGTGAACCGTCATCAGTGCAAAAATTGCTGGAGTGAAAAATCGAGGGACGATTAAGGCAGACGTTAGAGTAAAAAAGTTTCGATAGCGTGGAGAATATTCACTAACTTATCGCTTGAAATATAAATTATAGATGGGGCTGCTTTTTTACGTACGGCTGAGTATCTGCCTTAATAATTGTGATTTTTCAAGCATGTATGTCGAGGATTCAAGTAATGATTGAGTATTTTTTTCGATTTACGTTTTCATAAATTTGACTGTATAAAAAAGTTTCGTTGTTTTTTCAGCCTGGAGATAATTTTAGGTACATAGAAACGTTGCTTTTAATAAATAGACAGTGATATAGAATTTTGTAGATTGAGTATTCTAGTAAATATGATGTGTAATTTTCTTGGTCTTCAAATACGTGATGAACTGGAAAAATTCCGCAAGGTTGCGAAGTTAGAAAAAGAAGTTAATGATTGAGTAATTTATTTCACACTTTTTATTTACAAACTCCATTCCATGACAAACGATTCGTACAATTAAATGTTACTCAAGAAAACAAGCCATATTGGCATTATGGTTAGCATCATATTTTACATGATGTTTACGATAGATATTATATATTTTTATACACACAAATCATGTTCTTACAATTGCGCTGGTGCGGTGCTGGTGACAAATTGATTTTTCGAAACAACAGGTGCACGCGGCGAAAAGTTGGTGCCATGTTGCTTTTTTAAGCTTTCCCTAATGATAGCACAAATCCGTACGAAGCACAACGGAAAACACGTTGAATTGTCATCAGGTAATGACCTCTTTATAAATCAATTAGACCATTTTTTATTCCCTATCTATATAGAGATCCAAAAAAATTACTGCTTTGACAAGGATACCTCATGAACACTCGGGCGCCCACGCTATATCTCTAGACTCGCTATACTGCTTTGCATTGACACTTTGACTGAGACGTGAGCCACCGGTGGTCACTGGGGAAATTTTCATAATGCTGCTGACCGACCAGTAGTCACGAACTACATTTTCATAAATACTGGAACAAAATTAAAAAAGGCCCGACCCAGTTAACTTTTATTATTTGCAACATGCTTACTTGAATTGATTTTAAATTCGAAATACTAAACTTTTTTCTTAACTGCCTAAAGTGTTGAAAGAGCTTGAGTTAATTTCATAATGAAATTAGATTACAAGTTAGTTTAAGCCTCCCTATCCACAAAAAAGAGGTTCCAAAAAGAAGAAGGAGCAAGGCATTATTTAGTATGGAGTTAAGAAAACGGGGTATCTATGAACAAGCAGTATTCCCAAACAAGTTTCCTTGCCCATGGAAGCAGTAAATTTAGAGGGAAGGTAAGGTAACGAAATAAAAGTTGAAGAAGAAAGCGATCGACGCTTAAAAAAAAAGTAGTAAACCGAAAAAAGACGGTCCTTCATAAAAAAATATTCCATTTCAAAGGAACGGCTTGCTCACCTTTCAGTTCGGGACCTCACATCTTCCCGCTAAGAGCGTTAATTACAATTGATACATTTGTTGTATCTCCTTTGAGGAGATATCCCATTTAATAGCTAAGTAAATTTATTCTAATTTGAGATAATTTTGAATTAGTTTACTCGTGCCTTTCTACACCGGAGTACAAAGCTAACATTTAAATAAACATTGTCGAAACACATCAATGAAGCACTCAATTGTAAAATAAATGTCATTTCTCATGTATTTAAGAATTCACTAAAGTAAAATACGACGCTGTACGGGGTGGGGTAGAATGTGTATAGCGATGTTGAATAAAAAAATGTTTCATCATAAAGAAAATAATAATTCAAAGTGAAACTAAAAACTGTTGAAGGAAAAATTCATACCACTGCGTAACGTGTTAACTTGTAGAAAGTGGGTACAACAAGGGTTTTAAACAACGAGACTTACAAGAACATCAAGGAATAAATTTCAAAAAACATATCTATTTAAAAAAAATTTCTAAATATAAAATTCCCATTTACTCACAGCACAATGTTAATAGTTAGCAGAGTTCCTAGCAATTAGCAAGCGGGATCAGCTACAGAGATCTAGGTGCTCACCGAGGAAATACTGAAGTCACTTTAAGCTAGGCCAGATTGCTCACTACAGGTCACAAATTAACAAATAGGTCACAAATTAACACTGCACAGATATAATGTCCTACAGAGTTTCGTAGAGACCACTCAACAGACAGAGACAGATATGAGCGAGAGAGCAGGCAGCGTCTTCACAGGCAGCGAGATCGTTGATCAAAGACCCTTCTCAGAAGTACCGCAGCTCTGAAATCCTTCTGTCGTCCCAAGCCTCCGCCAGCGATGATCCATGCCTATCTTACCATCTGTGCATGGCAATGAAATTACCTGCATGCACACTGCACACAGTAAAGAACAGTAAATGCAATTCTTATTTATAATTCTTGTCTAAGAATGTACTGCAGCTAGCTTACGTAATTTCAATCGTTTCGTCAGTTTTCATGGAATGGAATGATGATATTACAGGGTTAACTACATATTACTAATAACGATGCAAGAACAACGTTAATACCAATGTAAAGTCAATGAATACAGCTTTATTCGAATAGGTTTTGGGAATAATATCACATAAAAGTTACAGATACTTAAAACGATTTTCTAGAATTAATTTTTCAGAATACGATGTAGAAACAGAATTTAATTTTTAAGCTGTTACAGCCCCTCATGTTGAGCTGTGTCGAGTAATTTTATTTTTGAGCTCTTTCACAAGCAGGAACATTTCAATATATTATCAGTGAACAAGTCGTGCTCTTCACTTAATTTTATAATCGAATTCCACTCTGAATCGCCGTGATCGAATTCCCCCATGCCATCAACCTCCATCAACCTGACCCTCCACTGTTTGGCTTCAACAAGAAAGATCATCATCGCGTAGCTCCTGACGTTCATTCGGAATCTTTAAAAATGTATTTCAGGTCATCACATTTCTTGACACGGTGGTCTTGGGTTCTCTATGTTCTCCATATTCAACTTCACGGGACTTTTTTCTTTGGAGGCGCCTCAAATCCCGAGAGTATATATATATCTATCGCTCTGTAGGCATCGGACATGCAAAGGCAGCATTAACTTACAAGATCAGAAAGCTTCCATGGCTTGAGATTCAAATGGTTATGGTGAACCTCCAGAAAAAAATTCCAAACCTGTTTCAACACTTGATGGTCGTTAATTGGTAGACATCGCTATCAAAACCACATCGCATGAAAGTACACACGATGTAATTAGCTAAAGTATACAAATTTTTCTTGTATCGTAGTTTCTTTGTGTTAAACCTTTGAAATCGCTACATCCTTTTCACCAGGCCTTGTATACAAACCAATGACCTAATTGTAAGATTCGTAAAGTGATACGGGCCAAGGCAGTTTCTGTTTATCCATCTAGAACATTTTGGTCGATGAAAAGTTAACTTCTAATTCACAAATAGATTCATAAATTTCTTGATAATGAGGTTAATCTCCTAACTTATGTTAACGATGTTGAACTCACTGATCACAAAGGCAAAATCCGAACCATAACTTTTCCTGTTTAGGACCTTCTTATATTGGAGGCTCCCTGTGGAAGCTCATTTTCTACGTCCGTTAACCGATATTTCATCGAGTAATTGCAAAGGCTCGAATTAAATTTGACTTGTTAGAGCAGTAGTTGGAAGTCTTCAAGAGTTACCGGGAACAAAATTTGGCAATTTTTGCATAATTTATTTTAATGATTTTGCTGGTTAGCCGGTCAGCCTTTGCTTCAAAAGAAAGCACTTGCGATCATGCTCAAGTTTGCGAGCAAAATGTTGCAGGTTAAAGTGGATGGCTCTTGTTCGATGCGTTGGTGAGCACTTTCAGCAAATTGATGAAGTTTTGGCTCATGTGATCAAAAGAAAAACAAAGCACTCCTCGAGCTAGAATATGTATACCTGTATATCCTAGCAAGAAAACCGAGAATTTATTGCCTGTTTGTGTGGTTGTTCTGTTCGTCCCACCTCTTACCATGTAAACTGGATACCGTAGTCAAGGCAGGATCAGACACCGTGCCCCACAATTAAATCTGATCATAAATATTTATCGTCAAGATTTCATTCAACGTCTTCACAAACTTGTGAATTTTTCGGGTTTTTAATTAGAGTTAAGTTGATAATTTTTGGCGGGTGTGTGGAATAAGGTTCAAAATATTCAGGAATGCCAACACCAACATCTCGTCGCCCATTGTGTCGGTTTGTTCTCTTCAGCACGTTGCAACCATTTCGACACATTAACACTGAACAAAAAGCGAGTTCGCCAGTCGCTCAAAGCAGTATTGTTTTAAGTGGCGTTAGAAAAAGAGTGTTTCAATTGTCTGCGGAATAATTACATTGTGACGAGGTTATTCTTGGTGAACGTGTGACAACATTTAACGTTTATAAATTCGTCGCTGAATGGAAGTCCTATGCAGAAACAGCTTATTTAAAGTTTATGTTTTGAGTACATATTTCTTTCAGGCAAATATGTAAATATGAAGTAGTCCAATGGAAAACAATATGATTCCTTGGATACTGAATGAACTCGAGGAACATGAATTATGTTCGTAAAAAGAATGAATAACATTCCGTTTTCTCGGTCTGATCTAAGAAAAGATTCTAAGTTTCATTGAAAGTTGATTTTCCTTTCTGTCCGATCAAATTGAAAATAATATTCTGATTCCAAGAGCCTTAAAAACTTTATGAAACTCATTCTAAGGTCATCCGAAATTAGTCTGATCTGCTGACAATTTCAAAGCGCTTCAAAATCACTGCCGCTTTCATTTCAAATTAGAAAATATTCGTACAAAAATTCTGCCCACCTAATGCAGAGCTCAAGTTGTGTAATACACGGCCCTCTTTACCAAATGAAACAAAATCTGAATAATTGAAACGGGTATAAGCAACAGAACGTTCCAAGGCTCAATTCTACGTTGAATGAAATGCGTGAATTCAAAATTAAAAAAAAAGCTATTTGTTGTCGTATGATGAACATGACTCTGAGAACTTCATATTACAAGAATGAGATGATTATAAAATTTCATTTTACAGGCATCATATTTTACTGGTAACAAAGGGGTTTGTGGCAGGAATAATGCACACGACGTAAAAACCAACTATGCACTGGCTTCACATGATTTTCGACATAATGTATCAAGCTTGTTTATCATTCTCTTACTTTCTGATTTCTATTAGTTTCTTTGAA
This sequence comes from Platorchestia sp. MABIK, assembly GCA_014220935.1. Lineage (NCBI taxonomy): Eukaryota > Metazoa > Arthropoda > Malacostraca > Amphipoda > Talitridae > Platorchestia > Platorchestia sp. MABIK. The sequence goes on along the minus strand of JACJUY010001727.1, from coordinate 12,280 downwards.
AACTTTGCTGAATTCAGAAAATTTGCTATTCAATCGCAGTGCAAATGTCATTAATAAAATTCTTTCTACACGCACAACTGTTGGTTGCTACGAAAAATGATAATGATGAAAAATTCACCCCCATTTTACACCAAAATAAAGGGTTAAATTATCATGTTTTTGTTTCAAAAATTGTTCAATATTCTATTATAATTCCGAATATTTCACTAGCAATAAAAAATTCGGAATACACCTAACCTAACCTAATCTTTCCTAACCTAACCGAACTCAACTTAACTTAACCAGGCCTAACCTAACCTCACCCAATCTAACCTAACATTGCCTAACCTAATCTTCCCTAACTTCTTAAAACCAAACCTTATCCCTCCGAGCTAAGCCTAACCTAACCTCCTCTAACTTAACCTCACATAACCTAACTTAACATTGCCTAACCTAACCAATTTCGCCCAACCAGTCTTATCTAAACTCGCCCAGCTTACTCTATCTTACCTTCTTTACCCTTCTTCGTTTTTGGTAAATTGTCCGAAGGTATCGATCTATTAGAAAGTTAGTCAGCCGTTCCTATTTTAACATAAAACTCATGCTTGCCCATACCTTCTTTAGGATGGAAAGGAACAACCAAACGTAATCCATTCAATATAATCTAACTCAAACTAGTTTTATTAATTGTTTTTTAAACGTAAAATCTTTTTGGTGCCAAGTATCATTGCGTCGTCCACAAACGTCTTGAGTGCGAGAGTGCCTACTCGCAAAGCTTGATCAGTGATACAGCGGGAAGCCAAGAGTCGAATGTTGGTGATTTCGTTGAAATATAAGTGAACGAAAATTTCTCAAACATGCATCAAAATGTAAATTTAAGTACGAACAACTTTTTTATTGAGTGCCTACATGTTGTGTGGAAAAAATATTTCTCGTGTTCCATTCAGGATGAGTGTTAGTCTGGGAGAGTCTACCAAATTTTGGAAAGCAGAAACGTTATTACTCGTGACGGGTCACAACCACCAGTGTGATGCGAACCACCAGAACCAACGAGAAGATGGGCTTGAGGACCTGCTACTGATAATGAGACTAAGTTTAAATTTCTTCCTTTAGTTATTTTTCTCTATATTTTTTATATATGCATTGTACTAGATAAAATTCGGTTCTTGTGTATTAGCTTTTTCTCAACTGTACTCCAGGTACATTAACGTTAAGTTTGATGATCGAAGATTAACTTGAACTAATTTGACCTTAAGCTGAAATCTTAATTTTAATTTAAACTTGATCCATGAACTGAAATTGAAATTAGAATTTAAATTAAACCTTAATCTTCAACAAATAAACTCAAGTGCAAACTGAAATTCAATCTAGAATTTAAACTCTAGTTTTGCTTGAATCGAAAATAGAAATTCAATTTTAAATACGCGAGTGTACCGACCTGAATATTTTACGTATTCAGGGACCTAAATGGTTTCACCCACAGAAAGTTTAAACTGTTAGTCTGTAGCGATAATCATCTCAAACATTTGTAATATTAGCTTTTTCTCCAGTTTCCATAAGATGAGAAACTAGAACTTTCCTTTCTATCATTTCTTTTCACTTTCCTCACTTACATTCACTTACACTTGTTTTCCTCTAAATTTCCCCCAACTCTCGCTCCGAAAAGTTTGTTTGCTGCGTGCGCTAAACGCTCACGTTCACGTTGTGATATTTACGTAAGAATTTGTCCCAATTTCTTCCAATGCGCTTTCATATAAATAAATATCTGATTTGGGATGACCTAAATTTAGCCTATAATGGAGGTATTCTTTTCAATGAGCAACATTGGAAGAAGGTCCAGCATTTCGCAATTTTTCAAGTTGCCCGCTAATCTTCACCATCCTTCATCCAATTTGTTTCATTCAGCAAGTTACCCTCAATACTTCGCTGTATTTCAGTCTCGTGCTTGAGCTCGTGGTGTTCTCTAGTCTTCACGTTTGCGAGCATTAACGTAGTCACTGGGTCCAAACAGAAGATTTCACATCACTGGAGGCGGGCGCTATGTCTTTTCCGTCCTTAGTTCTGCTCTCGCAGCATTACCCCATGATGCCACCAGTCTTCATTTTAATGGCTTACGCTGCTTCCCATGAATTTAAGTAACTATAATAATTCATAGAAGTAACTATTTTGCGCATTCTGGACAAATTTAACGGTTTGTCGTTAGAAGCGCATCTGTTCGTGCTAATGATTTCCCTCTAATAAAAATTTTCCCAATAACATTTCTTTTCAGGCTTCAAGGCACGATTGTGGAGGGAAAATTCTTGCAGTTGGAATGACTAAACTCTTCACGGAGATATCTTTTAGACACTGCAATTTCCAGGACCAAATGCGTAACACGCTTCAGTGACCTATTAAACCCGATCCTCATCAACGTTTGCTGTGAGCTAACAACTAGAGCGAAGTTGGCTGCCCTCATGGGGATCCTTTTCTTCATCCCGAAGAGGGCCTTGCATGATGTCAAAAGCAAACACACGTGCCAAAATTGGGGATTGAAAGCGATTCGTTTTGTCGTGTGCGAAATATACTAACGGATTATGAAATCTATAATATTTCTGAAATCGAATCCATTTAGCATTATCGATCAAAACAGAATAATCAAGGAGGGTAAAAACATCATTCATGAAGTCTTCTTTATAAAAAAATTAGAATTGAGATAGCAGAGTATAGAGGAGTGTCAGTACGTACTGAGAGAGCTACAACCAACACTTTGCACAGCAGTATAAGAGACCACTCGCATGCAGCTGACCAACCAATCACTAAAAATTGTTTCGAAATTATAGGCCATAGCAATAAACTTGATATTCGTCTGTTAGAAAGTATACTTATTCACCATACTAGGCCTACGTTAAATGAAACAGATTCGTCTGCATCTCTGTATATTTTAAATTAGGACTCCCATTTAATCTTGTACCACTTTTTCAGTGTTTATATACCCTGCTGCTGTAATTTGTGAATGTTTATTGTTGTTCCAGATACTGAAGATGAGTATAGTTTTTACTCGAAAGCTCTATTTTTATAAAGAAGACTTCATGAATGATGTTTTTACCTTCCTTGATTATTCTGTTTTTATGTAGATTACGTTTCCCGAAACGAAAATCAATAAGTATTAACGATCAATCAAAGTTCATTCTTACTTTACATTTTTGCCTGTACAGCAACTGATTTTTATGCTTCCTGTCTTGACACTGAATGTTTTATATCCATTCATTTCCTTGTAGCTGATATCTGTAGGTGTTTAAGGCAATAGTAATTTTAATCACCAATACAGCGGAAGAATTCGAGAGCACAGTCAATCTTGAAATTACGGGCAGAAGCAGAATGATTATCTTCACGATATCATTCCTTCTGGTATGCTTTTGGATTGAGATCAAAGGAATGTTTTAAAAGTCATTTCTATTGACACCAGCGAAACGCAAGCATCAGTAATTATTATCTCACGACGTTGTCTGTGTTTCTCTTCTTTTTAGTGGTAAACGTTTAATATCAAGTGTTTAAAATCCATTATGTTCCAAGCCAGCCATATTTTAGTATAGAACTATAGTTTAAATTATAAATTATAATTGCATTCATTATATTAACGATAAATTATGCACTGATAATACCAGACTTACAAAAATTTGTTCTAAATAATTTGCAGTCTGTACAGCGCTCTGCAACTGTCCCTGATTTCCGTTAAATCGAACAAGAAGATTTAAATTACATATAATCACAGATGGAAAGTCCTTCATGACACATGATAAATTTGTGTCAAAAAATTCAACACACCTTTGTCGATACGCGCAAGACGTGAGTAAAATTTTGGTCTATCCATTGAAGTTAAACAATATTTAAATAATAATCTATGAACAGTGTTTGCTTCTAACACAATTTTGGAGAGTGGAGAATGCCAAATGGAGTAACCTTTATCATTAAACACCATTAATGCTGCAATATGTTGCAGAACGTGAAGTTTTCCTTACAATCGATGAGGCTAATAATCAATTTCTAGGCTGCTTTCTAATTATTTCCATGATCTTTGATGGGTATCAATAGTTTTTATATTGCATTTGTTGAACAACAATGCCTCCCAAATTGTCTAATAACTTCATGCATGACACATTGCCGATTTGTTCAACTACGCAAACGGTATTCGTGCATTTTGAACTGCATTTCCAAAAAAGAACAAATTAGTTAATAGCTTTAAAAAATAATTCAGCATGCTCTCATTCATTGCCACAAAGCTAGCGACGGAATTAGGAAGCTCTGTTGATGCAGGAGATATTCTTGCCATAGATTCAAATTCCTTGTCCACTGCGAGGACACGAAGGCTTTTAATGGACGCATGTCGGATGCAGTTTGGAGTTATTTGTGAAACTTAAAAGAGAGCATCGCAAAGCGTCGAGGAATGCGTTTTGACAATGATACGAAAGGGAACACAGCGAATTTGTCGCTGGTTAATGCATACTTCACCTGACTGCACACTCGGTAGCATAATGGATACTGCACCTGACTGCACGCT
>JACJUY010001726.1:99622-131953 GCA_014220935.1 Platorchestia sp. MABIK | reverse complement strand
GTGATTGTCCTTCATTACGTCAATGATTACTTTCGTATTCCTCATCACTCTCCCCACCAGTGTCATTCCACAGGGTGCCGGAGATCCTCAATGCAGGGCACAGAGGTGAACATTCCGTAATGACATTCCGTTTTGTGTGATGGTAGGGTTGTGTCAGGTTGTAGGCGAAATTTTGCCCGCCATTCAATTGGTGTCTCTACTTTCCTATGTGTGAAATTCCTGTCATCTTCTATTATAAATAATCACATTTTTAGACTCAGTAAACACTGAAATCTGAATTACTCCCTACAATAGAAAAGAAATAATGAAAATAGAGGGAACATTTTCCATCACTATAAGCACATTCACAACGCTAACACTAAACATAGGTATATGATACTCCTTAATACAGTTGCACAGTAAAGCTAAACACGGGTACGAGGTACCTATTCGTATCTACTCGAAAATCCCAGATTCGGAGTTGAGTGACCCACCCCCCATCTATCATGACTCGACATACACTGAAGTTATAAGGAAAACTGAAACTCTCACATTTCAAGAAATGCCCTAGATGAGTATTACGTCAGGTACGCAGGGCATCTGATACCCATGTTTAGCGTTCTAAGGTTAAGAAATCGGAGTGTTTCAGATAATTTTTATTGTGGAATTTTTCAGATTTTTTTATGTGAAACTTTTCAGAAATATCTCATAATCATGTTCCAAAAGTTCAGTTACGAAAAGTCAAGTTGAATTTCGTGTTTTCCTTAGGCGAATCATGCAGAGAATAATCTTAAACAACATTTTCTAATCTCCTTAACATTTCTATTAAGAAATCAGAGTATTTCAGACATTTTTATTAGGTGAAATTTTTCGTAAAAAACAAAAGGGTATAACCTAGTCATATTTTTTCCCTCTTTCCTTCAATGTTTAAAAAATCAATGAAATATTTTTACAACTTTAAAACTCGGTTGTACATCAAGAATAACTACTTATTTGACAAAAAATTCTCATAAATATCTCATAATCATCATCCAAAAGTTCTGTTACGAAACGGAAAGTTAAATTTCGAGATTTCCATAAGCGAATAGAGTTAGGAATAACTTTGAAAAGCGTTTTCCAATTCTTCAAACATTTCTATTGCGAAATCAAAGAATTTCAGATATTTTTATTATGTGAAATTTTTCGTACAAAACTTAAAAACTCTTATCCCTAAGATATTTTTTCACTTTGTTCTTCAATGTTTCAAAATCAATAAACTTTTTGACAACTTTAATACTCGGTTGTACATCAAGAAAAACTCCTTTATTGTCCAAAAATTGTTTAAAATATCTCAAAATCATCGTACAAAAGTTCTGTTAGGAAAAGTCAAATTGAATTTCGGGTTTTCCTGAAGCGAATCAAGCTGGGAATAATCTTAAACAACATTTTCTGATCCTCTTAACATTTCTATTAAGAAATCATGGTATATCCGATATTTTTAGAATGTGAATTTTTTCGTAAAAAACGTAAGGGTATACCCTTACGATATTTTTTCCTTCAATGTTTCAAAAATCAATTAAACTTTTTGACAACTTCAATACTCGGTTTTACATCAAGAAAAACTACTGAATTGACCAAAAATTCTAGTGAATATCTCATAATCATCATCCAAAAGTTCCGTATTGAAAAGGCAAGTTGAATTTCGAGATTTAGTAAAGCGAATATAGCTAGGAATAACTTTAAACAGCATTTTCCTTTTCTTTAAACATTTCCATTGAGAAATCAGATAATTTCAGACATATTTATCATTAGAAATTTTTTGTAAAAACCGTAAGTCCACACGATATTTTTCACTTTTACCTTCAATGTTTCAAAAATCAATGAAACTTTTTGACAACTTTAATACTCGGTTGTACATGAAGAAAAACTACTTATATGACCAAAAATTATTATAAAAATCTTATTATAATCTTCCAAAAGTTCCGATAGGAAATGTCAAGTTGAATTTCGGGTTTTTCTAGGTCGAGTAATGCAGGGAAAAATCTTAATCAGCATTATGTAACACTTTTAACATTTCTATTTAGAAATTAGAGTATTTCAGACATTTTTATTCGGTAAAATTTTCGTGAAACCGTAAGGGTATACCCTTACGATTCGTTATCACTTTTTCCGTCAATGTTTGAAAAATCAATTAATCATTTTGACGATTTCAATACTCGGTTATACATCAAGAAAAACTGCTTATTTGACACAAAAAATTTGATGAATATCTCATAATTGACTTACAAAAGTCCTGTTAGGAAAAGGCAAGTTGAATTTCGGGATTTCCTAAAGCGAATAAAGCTAGGAATAACTTTAAACAGCGTTTGTTTTCCATTTTTTAAACATGTCTATTGAGAAATCAGATTATTTCAGACATTTTCATCATGTGAAATTTTCGTAGAAACGTAAAAGCCCTTACGAATTTTTTTCAATTTTACCTTCAATGTTTCAAAAATCCTTGAAACCTTTTGACAACTTTACTACTCGTTTATGTATCAAGAAAAACTACTTATTTTACCAAAAATATTAAGAATATCTCACAATCGTATAACAAAAGTTCTTTTAGGAAAAGGCGAGTTGAATTTCGGGATTTTCCAAAGCGAATGAAGTAGGAAAATAGTTTTAAACAGCATTTCTCAATTCATTAAACATTTTTGTTGTTAAATCAGAGATTTTCAGACATTTTTATTGTATGAAATTTTTCGTAAAAAATGTAACGGTATACCCTTACGATATTTTTTCACCTACTCCTTCTGTGTTTCAAAAGTATATGAAACTTTCTGACAACTTTATTACTCGGTTGTACATCAAGAAAAACTACTTACTTGACCAAAAATTTTTATTAATATCTCATAATCGTCTTCCAAAAGTTCTGTTAAGAAAAAGTCAAGTTGAATTTCAGGATTTCCTGAAGCGAATAAAGCTAGGAATAATTTGAAACAGCATTTTCTAATCTTTTTAACATTTCTATTAAGAAATCAAAGGATATCAAACATTTTAATATGGTGAAATTTTTCGTAAAAAACGTAAGGGTTACATCAACTTTTATCAAATATCACCCTGGCGATATTTTTTATCTTTTTCCTACAATGTTTCAACAATGTATGAAACTTTTGACCACTTCAATTTTCGGGTATACATGTAGAAAAATACTTATTCAACCAAAATTTCCTATGAAAATCTCATAATCGTCTCACAAAAATTCTGTTAGGAAAAGACAAGTTGAATTTCTGGATTTCCTATAACGGATAAGGCTAGGAATAACTTTAAACAGCGTTTTCCAGTACATAAATAACTGTGATAGTGGTCTATAATGAGATACAATAAATTAAAACAATAATTCTAGAGCTCATGGGCTAACAATTTATCACTAAGAATTTACTGCCTATCCAACACTGGACGCAGGAGCCAATACTCAGGAATTGCTCATCCAATACTTTAGGTAGAAGCCAATACTCAGAAATTCCCCAACCTAAACTGAACGCATGAGCCAATACTCAGTAATTGCCCATCCAATAATGGACACAGGAGCCAATACTCAGTAGTTGTCTATCCAGTACTGGACCCAGGAGCCAATGTTCAGCAATTTCTTATCCAATGCTGGACGCAGACGCCAAACTCAAAATTTCACTGTTTTCAACGCAGTACAATTTCCCGGCGGCGCATTTCATTGTAGAAATGCCTTAGCCCACGGGCTGCAAAATTTAAGAAAAGCAAATTTAGTATTACAGAAGTGTGTTAATGTAAAGAGTAATTGATAAGCCTGTTTCAATAACTTTAATGGGATTGTATAAATTTTGGTATTTATAATGATTTATATGCTGAAAAATTATAATAAAATAAAATTAAACACCAGAAAATGAAAAACAAATTAATTAATTCAGTCGAATAACTGGAGTGTGACCATGTTATTTTTAAATTCGATCAAAATACAAGTGTGCTCTGATCGGAATATTAGCAACGGAGAAGTAAATAACTAAAAGGATATTAATTAGTTCTCCAATTCTCATCTCTTCAATTAGCCTCCAATATTGAATATATCTGCAATTAGATTAAATCATTTACAAAAAATTAATTCATTTCATTGTAGTCTGCTTGTCGATGTCTGCAATGTTCGGTCTGCATCTCATACAAGAAGAATAATACAAAATCTACCCAAACAATTGAACGAAAAGTTCGTTTCACATTATTTTTACAGCTTAAATTGTATTTTCCAGCTGTTTTACAAAGGGATTTTGAGCTGTATCATAACCTCCCTAACTCATATCACCAATATTATAATTTAGTATTGATAAATCACTCAGATCAACTTAAATAGACTCCACTAACTTCAATCAGTCCCCTTCTAATGCAACCTCAATCCAGACAAGTTAACATAGAAAAAAATAAAATCATATACAGGGTGTTTCAGAACAGGAGGTACGAAATTGCACACCAAGAAGAAAATCGCCAAATGAACACTTCTTCATTTCTGAAAACGGACGGACTAAGTAACTAACTAAGTAACTAGATGACTAACTAAGTAAATAAGTAACCAACAAAGCAACTAAGTAAGAATCTAAGCAAATGAGTAACTAAGTAACTAACTAACTAACTAAGCAACTAAGTAACTAACCAAGTTACCAACTAACTAACTAGGTAACTTAGGTAACTAAGTAACTAAGTAACTAAGTAACCAACAATGCAACTAGTAAGAATCTAAGCAAATAAGTAACTAAGTAACTAACTAAGTAACTAACTAAGTAACTAACTAAGTAACTTACTAAGTAACTAAGTAAGTAACTAACTGAGTAACTAACTAGGTAACTAAGTAACGAAACAAAAAATGAATGTGAGTTGAATTGCGCTTAAGCAAGCTCTGCAAGTATTAATTTTTACTAGGTGATTTCTGTGTCTTTAAGTGACTGACATGGAAATTAAGGTGAAATAATAAGTTGGTTATTCATTTATCGTAGAACTTTTTCTCCTCTCCACGTAATTTTTATCTTTATTATTAAATAAAAGTTCCCGCTCTCCACATCCACGCCAGGCTCACAACATTTACACCTGCGAAGAAAAGAAACGAGAACTTAGAGTTAAGCTTAAGTATATTAAGAATGATAAGAATGATAAGAATATGATTATTTCAATAGTTATAGTAATTATAGTAATTTCTGTACAAAACCCGGTGGAAAAAAGATTGCGATCCACTTCTATGGGATCATCCACTCTTAGTAAGATGGCAAGGGGCGAGATCAGGAGTTGACTGGCGGATAGCCTCACCTTATCGCAACTCAGGATTATGAAGAAGAATACTCGGCAGACCTCCAATGGCCCCCAGTTTAGTGGATCAACGCCTTTCCCCTTCGGAAGGCTTGGACTCCCAGCGGCCGTGGTGAGAGTGACAACGTCCACAGGTAGTCGTTCAAGACGCAGAAACTAGTGGCCGAGGCACAAATTACAAGCTGAGCTGAAGAGTCACCAGCGAAGATAGATTAGTGCTGTATGGAGGCTGTTTTCTGACCGCCCCACCAGTCTCGGCCAGCCAGTAAAGCGGGTAACATATGGACCCACCATAGTTTCCACAAGAATTTTGCACAAAAAACCTTTCTGACATTCATTTTTATCCATAATTTTGCAACGTATGTCTTCATTTAGACGTCATTTCACATAAACTAAAATTGCATGTCATCGACTTTTTAAAGAATTTGTGGTACATCAAATTCTATTTATTTAGGACAGTTTATCTGTTAAGGACGTTTTCTGTTGCAAAAAATGATTGAAGGGTAAACAAAAGTAAATTCGATTTGTTTTGTCAAGGTCACATGTAACATAATGCGTATCTAAATAATTTGACATAGCTATGTATATATTGTGACAGCTAATTTATCAAAACTTATTGTCAACTTATTCTACACTTAAATATTAGATAATGAATCCCTATATATTGAATTTACCAAAATTAAACAATCATATGTCAGTAATCAGCATAAGATCATTATTTCTGCAATATTAATAATTCTATTTCCAATAATCCTTCAACTAATACCCACCACAAGCACACACGCCCCCAACAATAACAGTATTGCAATATAACAACAATGACAATACCAATTAATGAAGCCTGAAATATTACATGAAGTTGGCCATAGAACAACAAAAACAACAGAAACTATTGGCTAAATATTGAGCGTTCATGCAGAGCGTCTATTTTTATTTCGAGTATATATGATTTAATAATATTCTATGTGAACTAGGTTCCATTGAGGTTGCATTAGAATAGGACTTATTCAAGTTAGTGGAATCCATGTACGGTGATGTGTGTGACTTTTTCAATGGTGTGTGGTAGTATTAATGATAAATGTAAAGGTAGTTGTGGTATATGGCAAAATCCCAGTGAAAAACAGCTGTAAAATACAATATAAGCTGCAAAAATAATGGAATACGAACTTTTCATCAAGTTGTTAGGCTCAATTTTGCTCTATTCTACTTGTAAGAGATACAGACCAAGCCTTGCAGACAGCGAGAAGCAGAATACAGTGAAATGAACTACTTACATGAAATGATTCAATCTAATTACAGATCTATTCAATATTGGAGGCCAATTGAAGACATAAAAATTGGAGAATCAAATAACATCCTTCTAATTATTTAGTAGTGTGTAGCAAATATTCTGACCTGAAAAAACTTGAATTTCGACGATTTTCAAAAATAGCGCTGTTACCCATAATTTTTTTGGGTGACAGCAATAGATACAACACATTGTACACATATCAGCTATTATTCAATATTAAGTAATTTTTAAAACTAAAATTTACATTTTTTATATATCTATTTGATCATAAATTTTTTGATTTTTTGCTCCAAAAAATGAACATCAACTTTTTTGTACATGTGAAGTACAGTTTTTTGTACATGTTTAATAATTCAGCTTAATTGACATGAATGAAATTAAAAAGTAAAAAATTAAATGAAAATTTTGCAGCTCAATGGCTAACAATGACCCAAACAGAGTACATTGTCAGGACTACGCCTGCGAAGTGTGCATGTGAGAATAGTTAAATTCTGATAATTACCTACGTGTCCAGTATTGGATTATGTTCTACTCTTTACTTCTTGACACGAAAATATCGATCTGACATCGGAAATAAATTCAGCCAATATATGCCTCAGATTGATCATGTATTGGGTGCTGGGTTAAATAATGTAATTATTATCAATAAATGTTATTATTTTTATTTATTTATTTTTTATGGCAAACGTTTCGGGATATTTTAATTCCATCTTCAGTGCTGAGAAAAATACAAAAAGGTCTAAGAGATATAAAACCTCATAAATACAGAAAATTCATAAAAGTTAAAAAAAAAAGCATTCAAGCATCTATAAAACTTTTATCCTACTGATAATTCAACTACTGTAAAAACAATCATTCTCATTGGCTCAATCACCCACCCTTTTTCAAGTACATACATTCATACATTTACACATGGGAACCTGACAAACAGACGCGCGCAAACACACTCCACACACATACATACACACATACAAACAAAATCAATTATAGACTTAAAAAAGACTAAGACTTGGGCAGGAATTTCTCCCAGAACCGGTCGCATACTTTCCTCTCCTTCTCATGCATCAATCCGAGATCATTGTCAGCAATTTAATCATCATTTCAGAAGAAAAAATATCTCCACTCTATGTACCACCAACAACGAACAAGATCTTCGCACTTTAGAATCTTTGTTCGTATCTACTCATAAACCTGACTTAAATAAAGACTTGAGTGCGGTGAAACTAAACATTGCGTCAACCTACTGACAGATTTCTGTGTGTATGTATGTGTGTGGAGTGTGTTTGCGCGCGTCTGTTTGTTAGGTTACCATGTGTAAATGTATGAATGTATGTATATGAAAAAGAGTGGGTGATTGAGCCAATGAGAATGATCGTTTTTACTGTAGTTGAATTATCAGTAGGATAAAAGTTTTATAGATGCTTGAATGCTTATTTTTTGAACTTCTATGAACTTTCTGTATTTTTGAGGTTTTATATCTCTTAGACCTTCTGTATTTTTCTCAGCACTGAAGATGGAATTAAAATATTCCGAAACGTTTGCCGTAAAAAAGAAATAAATAAAAATAATAACATTTATTGATAATAATTACATTATTTAACCCAGCACCCAATACATAATCAATCTGAGGCATATATTGGCTGAATTTATTTCAGATGTCAGATCGATATTTTCGTGTCAAGAAGTAAAGAGTAGAACATAATCCAATACTGGACACGTAGGTAATTATCAGAATTTAACTATTCTCACATGCACACTTCGCAGGCGTAGTCCTGACAATGTACTCTGTTTGGGTCATTGTTAGCCATTGAGCTGCAAAATTTTCATTAAGTTTTTTACTTTTTAATTTCATTCATGTCAATTAAGCTGAATTATTAAACATGTACAAAAAACTGTACTTCACATGTACAAAAAAGTTGATGTTTATTTTTTGGAGCAAAAAATTAAAAAATTGATGATCAAATAGAAATATAAAAATGTAAGTTTTATATTTAAAAATTACTTAATTTTAAATAGTAGCTGATATGTGCACAATGTGTTGTATCTATTGCTGTCACCCCAAAAAATTATGGGTGACAGCACTATTTTTGAAAAACGTCGAAATTCAAGTTTTTTCAAGTCAGAATATTTGCTACACAGCACTAAATGATTAGAAGGATATTATTTGATTCTCCAATTCTTATGTCTTTAATTAGCCACCAATATTGAATAGATCTGTAATTAGATTGAATCATTTCATGTAAGTAGTTCATTTCACTGTATTCTGCTTCTCGCTGTCTGCAAGGCTTGGTCTGTATCTCTTACAAGTAGAATAGAGCAAAATTGAGCCTAACAACTTGATGAAAAGTTCGTGTTACATTACTTTTGCAGCTTATATTGTATTTTACAGCTGTTTTTCACTGGGATTTTGCCATATACCACAACTACCTTTACATTTATCATTAATACTACCACACACCATTGAAAAAGTCACACGCATCACAGTACATGGATTCCTTTAACTTGAATCAGTCCTCTTCTAATGCAACCTCAATGGAACCTAGTACACATAGAATATTATCAAATCATATATACTCGAAATAAAAATAGACGCTCTGTTTGAACGCTCAATATTTAGCCAATAGTTGCTGTTGTTTTTGTTGTTCTATGGCTAACTTCATGTAATATTTGAGGCTTCATTAAATGGGATTGTCATTGTTGTTATATTGATTCTTACTTAGTTTCTTACTTAGTTGCTCTGTTGGTTACTTATTTACTTAGTTAGTTACTTAGTTACTTAGTTAGTTACTTAGTCCATCCGTTTCCAGAAAAGAAGAAGTGTTTATTTGGCGATTTTCTTCTTGGTGTGCAATTTCGTACCTCCTGTTCTGAAACACCCTGTATATGATTTTATTTCATTCTATGTTAACTTGTCTGGATTGAGGTTGCATTAGAAGGGGACTGATTGAAGTTAGTGGAGTCTATGTAAGTTGATCTGTGTGACTTATCAATACTAAATTATAAGATTGGTGATATAAGTTAGGGAGGTTATGATATAGCTCAAAATCCCTTTGTAAAACAGCTGGAAAATACAATATAATACAATATAAGCTGTAAAAATAATGTAAAACGAACTTTTCGCTCAATTGTTTGGGTAAATTTTGTATTATTCTACTTGTATGAGATGCAGACCGAGCATTGCAGACTTCGACGAGCAGACTACAATGAAATGAATTATTTTTTTGTAAACGATTTAATCTAATTGCAGATCTATTCAATATTGGAGGCTAATTGAAGAGATGAGAATTGGAGAACTAATTAATATCCTTTTAATTATTTACTTCTACGTTGGTAACATTGGTATCGTAATACCCACGTAAAATTTCGAAACAGGAAAAAATGATTGACACAAAAGCAAAACAAAAATGAGTTTCCTTCGTTGCGTAATCTGATTTTGACAGTGCTTTAAAATATAAGTAACTAAGAAGAACACAATTCTCGTAACGCTTAGTGGAAAAAAATACTTTCGTTAGTGGGCACTTATTTGGAAATGAAAGCTAAAATCGCTCACTTGTATACAAACATCGCCATTACACTAGAAGCGAAAAAACCTTAACATAGAGATCCTTAATTGCTATTCATACATGGTTATCGTAATACCCATGCTAATTGTCGAAACACATGATTCGGAGAAAAGCACGAGAAAAATGCATGTCCTTCGTTGCGGTAGTTTGATATTGGGAATGCATTTAAATACAAGTGACTAAGAAAGCATAATCCATGTGACGCATGGCTGAAAACGTACCATGGATTGTGCCATGGCATGGCATAATCCATGTGACGCGATCTGGAAACGGCATCTCCTGCAAAAATGGCGTTGCGAAGCTTTTTCTTTCATAAACTTTCACAACGCAGTCAATATCCACGTTCTCTATGACATTCAGAAGAGCTTTTTCATTTTCATGTCCTGGCTTAAACATATTGTTGGGGCTGCAATTATTTAGAACAAACCAAAATCTTGTTTCAAGGTTATAAGAATGATTTTTTTACTTTCCAAGAAATAATTAATATTTTCTTCGATAGTAATTTTTTACGATGGAAGTTTCTATTCTTACAGAGGTGATTCATAGCCCTTAGTACCTTCAGCCTAATACACTTCATTATTTTTTTGGAAATACGTCTTATACTCGACCTCGAAGTAGAGCTCTGATTCAAATCTAAAAGCAGCAGATGATTCATCGTTCAAGGTTCGTGCCTCAATCCTTGTTGCAATAATTTTTGTATTTTCCATGAAGAATTCTGCATTGAATGAAAAATTACTCGACGAAACATGAAATCAACACTTTATAATTAAACGCCAGGCATGTATGAATTTATAAATAAACTTCTCGTGAGTAATTTCTCCCTTGTTATTACAATGGGAATTTACTTGCTTGGTTGTATCACAGATACCATTCAAATGAAATACAAAATTTATCCTCCGCTCACTTATGAATACATGTCAAAAAGTAGAACGTAAAAATTGAATCTATTGTTGTTAATAAAACGCAGTATATCGCAAGGAAAAAGATGCCGCAATTTCTTTCATACACTTCTTGGCTGATAATATTCCATCCTTATGTAATGAATGGCCCCGTAGCTCGAAAAAAAAAATTCATTTTTTTGTTCGTAATTTTTCAGCCCGTTCAGTGTGTTTGCACTTACTCACAAATGTTCTTGGTTGGTTGGTTGGTAGGTTTGTTGGCTCGTCTCTTTGTCATGATCATAACACACTGACCGGAACTTGCGCCACCGTTGGCCACTGAGGCAATTTTCGAAATGCTGCTGGCAGACCAGTAGTCACATACTTTTCAAAAAAGCGTAATGAGGGGATGATCGAGTTAATGACTACTATTTTCATAAAATCTGGTTGCAATTGACTTTAAATTTGAATTGAATAATGAACTTCAGTTTACCAATTACAGTCAAAGTGTTTATGATGCGTAAAGACGGAATCTGTGAGTTGAAGAGTATTTTAATCGACTGTACTGTTAGGATAGAAGTATTGGTTTGTCAAATGAAAATATCGAACACAGTCATTTTTGACGTATTGTATGCACTAGTAAATAATGATACACAATTGTTGTTGTTTGCTTGGTTTATCCATCTCCATGTGACGCACATAAGAATGCTTAATGACCCTTCGCTAAAATACGAGTTTCACCAGTGCGCAAGTTTGGGTACTGTTAAGATGGATATATTTGTTTGTCATCCATATCTTGAAACGTAAGGAAACTGTAGAATCCATTGATTTTTACCGTGTCTTTTATACTAGTAGTAAAATAACGTAGGAAAATTCACTTATGGTATTTTTATACATTTATTCAAGGAAATATTGCTTCAGAGGAACACCTCCCACTGAGGATATTCGGGAAGTCTTGCACGTACGTTGTTGAACAAGAGAAATGAATTTGACTGCGTATGTGTAGAAAATCTATTATGCAGGTAAGTGCGTAGAACTTGAAAAACAAAATTAATTTTCCGGCGAAGGCCTGAACACACGTAGGTTCTTAGTTAGATGACAGGCAACAATAGGTTTCATGATAGCCCCTTAGTAGTTGAAGGCCCAGTGAAGGAAACATGTAAATATATCTCTGTGGTTTGATAACTCTGAGTTCGAGAAGGCCACCGTGACCGAGTGGTTAAGAACGCGCCCTTCACGGGAAGGGGCCAGCAGTTCGAATCCTTGCAGTGTCGCCCGATAATTTTTCCCCGCAGAGAAAAGGGAAAACTCAGCCACAGTTCTTCGCTCTACCCAGGTGTCGGAAATGGGTACCGAATTGACCGGGGGTACCCGTCCTAATGGTAGTTATAAGGTATTTGAAAAAAAAACAATGTAAAAGATTGGAATAAAGATTATGATTAGAATAAATTGATTAATAAAGAATTGGAATAAAGAATCATTTTTTGCCAGACGGATAAAAAAAGGAAGGAGCTAAAAGGAGGAGGGTTGTAGATAAGATTTTCATTTGCATTAGTACGAGAGTTTTGTTTGCTAGGAGCCTCCAATGATTTTGAGATTGAACGAAGTCGAAATTAATAACTGAGCTGCTGTAGTGAAAGTTCGGCTGTTGGTGACAGCGAAGAAAACTTCTATACTTTTTTTTTTCTTTCCTGGAGCTCAACTACCCCGGCGAACAAAGACACAAAAAGAGAGAGAAAGACATGGAAAGAGAAAGAGAGAGTGAGACTTCTTTACTTTCAATTTTGTTCAATGAGAGATTTTGAAAATTCTTGTTCATATGACACTTGAATTCTGTGTTTTCTTGCTTTTGATTAAATCTCCAGTGTTTTTGTACAATATTTATAACAGTTAAGGCTTGTTAGCATATTTTTAAAGCCTAATCTAGGGAGTTGATTTTACGTATTACAACAAGTGTGTCGTTAAAATTATGGTTGCCGTTGTAGAACTTTTATTTTCATGTTTCTGGCTCAGATTGACTCTTTTGTACCAAAATCATTAGCATGAAATTACCAAATTTTTTCGTGTGGTTCAATATATATCATCCGAGCTTCTTGGTTGGCATACTATTTTCTACATGGAAGTGAAAACATAGTACTGGATGTTGGCCTCATAGTCTTTGACGTAAAATTATTTTAATCCATCAATTTACTCTCAAAAATAATTCCTAAGAACGTAAATTCCTGAGCTCGAATTTCGATGTAAGGGTGTACTAAAAAGAGTGCTTTCAAAAAAGCATCGTCACTAAAATTTCTGCTTTTCAAATTGTAGCTACATATATTATCAAACCTAGATTAAGACGAAAAGAATCCATTGCCCTCAATCCTTTGTTTCGGCTAGTGACATGGGTATTACAAATCCCATGCGAGTATCGGCAAAGAATCCTTACTTTGAGATATTTCAACAACGAATGATGTTTTTCATACCTCCTTTATTAGAAATGTAAACTCTTTTTCTTTCTTTTCTTTCCATATCTACTGTAAACAAGTGATCAAAATTACGCCAGAGGTCAATGCAATCTCAGCTAAGGTAGGTCTTAATCAAATCCTAGCCCAATCTGTTCTTCCGATTAGAATTCTTTGAATCCAGAATTTTAATGCTGCGCAACTTTTTTCAAAAAACGAAAAACACTTCTTGCTTGGTAAAATCTAAAGTAGTTAAACGTTTTTGCTAAAAATTTGTAAAGGGCTTCTTTACTTTCTATACTGTACGACGGGAGAGATTTAAAAATTTTTAGTTAACATGCCATTTAATTTATGTAACTTCTTGCTTTGAAGAAATCTCTACGGTTGCACGATATTTTTGAGAGTAACACACATTGCACTTTCGACTCTTGCGAACTCTATGCTGAATCGAAATCCCATTTGTATTAAATGGATATTAGTACCATTTTTAGCGACAAAATGAAATAAACACAAAGAAATGACAGCATCCGGGCTTGAAACTTTTCGAGAAAGTTGAGTCATCAGTGTTCTCCTAAATTTCGATTGACTTGTATTGAGCTGAAGTCATCATTTACCATCATTTCGATACTTTCACGTGTATTTCAATTATTTTTATAATCATAATTGTATTGTGTCCATATATTTATAAATGATTTTTTTTAAGAGTAATTACTTCAACCAATAAAGCCTGAATTTTTTTTAAGCACGCATCGTTTGATATAATGACAGGAGAAATTATATAATTTATTTTATGTCTGGAACAGAACACAAACACTGGATTCCTTACCCTCTCACTCAAACATTCCCATTCGAATGCTTTCTACTCAGATGAAATGAATACCGAAAATTAATTCAATTTATCTAACTCCTTTTCCGAAGAGCTCCGCTCTCATCTAGACTGAGAAAAATATTTGAGTGATTGTAAAGGCTAGAGGAAAGTGTTAGCTCTAAATTGAGGCAAATTTTATGTTTTCAGATATATTTGATCAGAATCTAGAGTCTGGTGGGATTGACCCTGCTTCTAGGAAGTAAGAGTACATGCTGATGATCGTTCGCGCAAGCGGTCAGTAATTTGGCCATCGATTTTAATTTCCTTCTGGGTCACCGAAGAAGAAAAAGAAATTGTGTATTCATTGGCGCGAAAAGTAGTCAGTGTAAGGTGTCCTGAACTGATCAAACTGTGATTGTAGTGGAATTTTAAAATAGAAGTGAACTAAATTTTCCCGAATATGTCATTCAGCATTCAGCATGTGTCATTCAGCATTCAAGCATAGTAAGTGAGGAATACACAAGTTATTTACACTATTTGAAACGTTTTTAACACATTCCCTGCGAAGGGACCCGCCGGTGGTCACTTAGGTGATTTTCATAGTGCTACTGACGGACCTGCAGTCTCTAATTCATTTTTTATTAATACTTAATGAAAGCTGAATTAAGGCCCGATCCAGTTAATGTTTGCTATTTTCAAAGTTGATTACCGCAATTAATTTCCTCACGCGTAAGTTTGTTCAGAAAGGCTCCTAGCAACACAGTGATTCATTAAAATTTTTATTTCTGTTTGATTATAAAATGCAACGTTTCGACGTATCTAACGTCATCCTCAGGCTGGAAAAAAAATACTGAATAATTTTCAGTCACATTGAAAAAACGCAAAACCAAAACATATGTAATATAGACTAGATATGTAATCACAAAAGACGAAGGCAACTAGACAAATAATCAAATTTGATATCACAGAAATAGTAGTATGACTAGAAATGTTGTACAAAAACCGCGACGTTCACCACACGAGAGACAAGAGCAAAATGGTCGAGCAGCCTCGTCATACCTAGCAAGCTGAAGTTCTGCTAAACATTTTAAGAGCAAAAAAATAATTCTGATTTTCGTTTAGAGAAGGTTTAAGTTCATGAATGCATAATGCTTCAATAATATGAATTTGATCTTTTTTAATAACATTATAAAGAATTTTAGTGTTAGGGAACAGATCTTCATTGAATGGTTTGCAACTATGATCAACACGAAAATGATTGAAGACGGAACCATGATATTTATGAGCTGTTAATCTTTGCTTCAGGGTCATTCTGGTTATGCCAATGTAACGTTTATACGTTACATTGGCGTTATGAACGTTACATTGGCATGACCAGAATGACCCTGAAGCAAAGATTAACAGCTCATAAATATCAAGGTTCCATCTTCAATCATTTTCGTGTTGACCATAGTTGCAAACCATCCAAGGAAGATCTGTTCCCTAACACTAAAATTCTTTATAATGGTATTAAAAAAGATCAAATTCAAATTAGTGAAGCATTACACATTCATGAACTTAGACATTCTCTAAACGAAAATACTAATGATTTTTTGCTCTTAAACTGTTTAGCAGAACTTCAGCTTGCTAGGTATGACGAGGCTGCTCGACCATTTTGTTCTTGTCTCTCATGAGGTGAACATCGCGGTTTATGTACAATATTTCTAGTCATACTACTATTTCTGTGATATCAAATTTGATTTTTTGTCTAGTCGCCTTCGTCTTTTGTGATTACATATCTAGTCTATATTACTTAAGTTTTGGTTTTGCGTTTTTCCAATGTGACTGAAAATTATTCTGTATTTTATTTTTTTTTCAAGCCTGAGGATGACGTTAGATACGTCGAAACGTTGCATTTTATAATCAGACAGAAATAAAAATTTTAATGAATCACTGTGTTTTAGTACAAAAATGCTAGGAGCATTTCTGAACAAACTTACGAGTGAGGAAATTGAACTATTTCGGAAAGCTGAAAAGTTAGGAAAGAAATTACCACAATTAACTTTAAATTTGAATTGAATATTGAACTTCAGTTTAACCCATCGCAGTTAACGTGTTAATAATCCTAAATGCATGTAAGTAAATTTCTCCTCAAGGAATAATTAAATAGCCTTAATTTTGAATTAGTTAATTCCAATTTGATGATCAAACTAAACTCATAAGTCATGCAATGAGGGCTTGAATTTTTAATTCTGTGTTGTAGAACAAATTCTAAAAAACGGTTTCAATAATCGTTTGTGCTTCTAGACGGTTTTATAATCATAACCATTTAAATAGGTGTATCTTCATTGTAGTAATTAAATAGACAATTTAAAATTAGGGAATGAAAATTTGATCAATACCAAAATCATTAGTCTTGCTATTTACTAAACTTATTCATTGCTTCCTAGACTTTGAATTTTAAATTCTGTTTTGTGAAGATTAATTTCATTTTAAAAATCATGCATCAAACATTTTTGGGCTTCAGTTCCGATCACGGTATACATAAGAAGGTAGGAGCATTCAAGTAATTCCGTGGAAGAGCCCTGGGGTCGGTGACGTCACTGGCCCAGAACGAATAACAACACAGATAAAGAGAGATGCGCCACCTGGCGACAATATGTGACAATGTCGAGTCAGCTGTACGACAACTTGGACAACAACAACAACTCGACCAGTTTGTCGGCGTTGATATCAGCAAGAATGGCGCCTACAATTAGAACGAAAAAATGTTCTTTCATCAGATGTGAAAATAATTCTAGAGATCAACCTGATATCAAGTGCTTCCATTATCCTCATGGAAATTTTAAAGAGTGGATAAGAGCAAGTGGAAATGAAATTTTGGGTTCAATTAAGGAATCTAATTTGTGCAAACATTTTGTGTGTTGCCGCCATTTCTGAAAAACAGATTACTGAAGAACCCTTTCACCGTTCAAAACAAAAGTACTTCTTTAAAACGGTGTGGTGCCATTACCTTATAATGACATGAATTTAATTATTGGAGGTAAGATGTACAATTGTCATCATGTGTAAATCTAGTACGAATTTATCAGTATGTTTCCAATCCGTGAATTGGCTGATGGTAGTAAAATATTGTTGATAGCTTTCGTGACACGTTGAGATCCTGTAGAAGAATAATTAAACAGGTAAATTTATTTTGAGATGAGTAATTAAAAGTAATAGTTTCAAATATTTTTGGGAAATTTATTTGAATGGTGGGAATTGGAATGGATGTTTTTTGTTCATAATTTGATGATTTTTACTAGCTGGATTGCTAATTAGGGATTATTAAATAATTTGTAAGTCGGGGTATGAATAATTTTCACAGTTGGGAGAACTTATTCTGATAGAATTCTTCTCAAGGTGCTCCAAAGAAATTGTTAGGTATAAATGTGTTCTACTGAACTTACACACATTTCAAACATCATTTAAATGTGTACTTCTCCTGAAATAAAGTGCTCTATTTTTTTGGTTCTATTTTAGTGTTGTTGCCCATGTACAATTATGTTTAAAATATATACCTTATGTAAATTTACTACAATACAATTTTGATGACAACATTTTGGTATCAATATTGGTTTTGGTGCTATAAAACTTGAAATCACTGCAGTACCCACAACATAACCGCATTTTATTTTTAGTCAATATTGAGTTTGATGTTGTCAACAATTTTGATAATTTCATTGCCATAGATAGGTAATATGGTAGATTTTAAAACGTTTTACATGAATTACATTGTGCTCACAGGTACTTAGTTTTCGAGTTATTTAACTTCAAAGTTATAAGAACTGCGCTATGAAATGGGTTTCCCGCGCAAAAGCAGAGCATTTATGAACAATGCCGCAACTGCCCACAGCACGGGAAAAGTTATTATTTTCGCAATATATGGCGTAATTTGATATTAGCCGACCCCGCGGAGCCTGTGGGGCCTGAACCCACTTGTGGTATATTTTAGTTAATCACGCAATAAAGGTTATCACCCAAAAATATTAACGGAACTTGGGTAGTGAATATTGAAATTGATATTCAGTTCGCATCAATTTCAATATGGCGGCCAGCGTAGAACATTAGCAAAACCGTATGAGTGAATACCGTATATTTAAGTATTCACTATTCCAGTCCCGCTAATATTTTTGGGTGATAACCTTTATTGTGTTATTAACTAAAATATCCTAGAAGTGGGTTCAGGCTACGAGGGGTGAGCTAATAATAAATTACAAAGTACCCAAACGTACTCTAACAGCTCCAGCTCAAGTGCGCAACTGACTGGAAGTGCTATGGAACACAAAAATTTAAAAGTTGAATAACTTGAAAATAATGCATCAGTTACCAGAATGTCATTTTTGTAAAACGTTTTTAAATGTGTTCCTTTAGTGATTCTTGGCAACAAAATTATTAAAATCGTTGATAACATTAAAATCAACGTTGAGCTTGTTACCATTATTTGAATGTCATTCATTACGTGCATCCATACATTGAAAAATTTTTACCGAGAAAATGATTGCTGATAAATTAATTTACAGAAATTTACTTCAAGTTTCTGTAAGGTTAGTTTGCCAACCATCCAAGGTGGTGGCATATTCTTTCAATTCTGTATATCTTTTGTAGAAAACTATTTTTTGATTTCTGATTCCTGAGAATGAAAGATGATACGAGACGAAGTTTGCGTTTATTGACACTTGTTTCTGATGAGAGAAAAAACAAACAAATGAAGTCTGATGTGAATAGTACAAATACAATGATTTACACACAACTCTACGCAAGTTCATGATAATTATTAAAGGCAATACTCTACTAAGTAACTGACAACTTAACACATTTACTTTAGTACAATTGAATGCTTAAACGCAAGAAGTGCTTCTCACCGAATCATCGTTAAACCTAGGCTGTTGACTAGAAGACATCTTTTCCTCGTATGCCTGGATTGAAAATTTCAGGCGTAATTACAACTATCGCTGTATCGTACGGTACTAAAGCAAATGCTACGGAGGCAAGTCTTCTACATCTTTTAAGACTTAAATACTAATTTAAAAATTCAAATTGTAGTAGTTCAAATTAAGAAAACACTTTTAAAATATTGCAAATTGTTGACTTATACTCAATTTTTCCCTAATAAAAAAGTTTTCAAGGCTTGACAATTAACAAATCTATAAAGCTATTATAAATGTGTTTAAATGTACTGAGTATAACATGTGAATTTCTTCTTAACTTGGATTCTTCTCTTCGATACACTCTCTTTTTTGTAGTAGTTAAGGAGGCTTAAACTTACTTGATATTTTAATCTTAATCTTTTAACTTAAGCATATTATAGGCCAAGTGTTTGATCTTAGTTAATCATGCTTGTTTAGAATTTATTTGAGAGAATCTGAATAATCATTACTTCAATCTAACTTATCTCACATCAGAGTTGAATTATGCACAACTGATATTTTGCAAGCTCTGTAATCTTTTTATGAGGCATTGAGAAACAATCCTAACCTTACATAACCTATCTCATCAAACCATATAGTACAAAAGAAATGTTTTACTTGGAAGAACAATTCAAGAAATTGAATGTTACCACAAGCTTATTGAAATAGTTTAAATATTTCTTTAATATACTGAAAGTGGTTGATCAATTTAGAATAAATTATTTGAACTCATTAATTATAAGCACTCATATTGGGCTAATATGGTAGGCTTCGAGATTGAAAATAGTAATAGACTTAGTTTTAGTGGTTAGAGGAGAAGTAGAAATGTAAAAAAATGAGAGTGAATATTAATTTAACATTCATGCTCACAGCAAATATTTTATTTGCCATTATTTCAAAGTGAAAGGGCTTGGGAAAGGTAAAGATTATGAGTGTGTAGGAAAACACACGTTTTTAAGTGATTGAATTTTTGGGAATCATGTCATAATGAATGTGTTATGTGTCACGAGACGTATATGGTCCTGCCCCCTCATTTATTCACATTAACAAGGAGACCGGGTTCTCGGAAGTGAGGAATTGGCATACCTCCATGAAATAATGAAATACACAAAAAATACAGGCAAACCAAAAGGCACGAATAATTGAATTAAAAAATACGTTACATATACTAAAACATGGACGGTACTCACCGATGTGAAGGAATACCACTTACGCCAGTGCGGTTCTATGCGCACCTGTGACGATGAGAGATGCTGCTTCTGACATTGGGTATATTATACACCATGTGAATTTCGCACAATTTTATGATTACGGCGGTGAGTCATCCAATAGGTTTAGGAAGCTAACATACAATGAACATATTACGATAAATTTGACAATATCAATTCCTCAAGCTTATTACCCTTTGCAACGCACTAACCCCACTAACAGAATTGGATGGCTGGCCAGCCCTCTTTACGTTAGCTACACTTTTAAACATGATAGAATAAAAAAAACAATTTCATCATTACGATTCCAGCAGCACAGGATACGGTCACAGCTTCAAATCACACGGCATTCTCAAGTGCAGCTTCAGTTCAATTCCTCTGAGCTATTCACAGATCAGAAAATGTCTTTCGAACGGCATTCACGACTTCATGTAGGTTCCCCTCATGTAGAAATGGAACCAAAGGCGATGATTTCTGTTGAGAACTGCAAAGAAAACCGCACTCCTACAAAGATTACAGAATTTTACCCATTACTTTGACTGAAAAAATGTGTTCATTTAAACATTTAGTGTTTACTTTAAATGACATTAACTTTTCATCACATTTATTTCAAAAGCACCTCTTGTACAACTAGAACTAACTCTCACCCGCCCAACGACGTTTAATCTTTATTTCTCTGATTTAATGTCTCGACCACGGAGGTCTTGTGTGAGACTTCTTTTCTCTGCAATGGAAAAAGATATTTAAATTAAATTCTAATCAGTACAAATATATACGCTATATGTCTTCACGTATTTTCCGAGTGTATTTTTCAGTATGACTTAATTTTCACCACCTCCTATTTGTGACACCTACTCTTTTCCGACAGTGCTCGGCGCAAGACTGAAGTCACTGAACCTATTCCATAAACTACATCTGAGTCTGCTTGAGAGCTGCCCTCTTTTCTCACTTGCCCAATAGTTCTCCTCCGGGGCTTCATAAGTGCCCGCCTACGCCTTTGTAATTGGTAGACCTAGAGCTGGTCTTCCATTCGCTGTTAAACTGCTGTAACAAGCACTCCGTGACACCCGCCTTCTCTCGTGAGTCACCTTTGCCCAGAAAATTGTTGCTATGGTTACCCTGTGCTCCTAAAATTCTCAAGTGCTGGTACTTCCACTCATGCCTCTCCAAAAATCTCGACCAATCACAACATGTTCATGTTTCCCACGACTCCACACCAGACCGTTTGGCTCGGCCATAAATTTTTTTCGCCGTATGTGGTCAAGAACACTAACTCTCTGTCCAAGCCTCTCGAGCTATTGATTGCAAAATCCTAGCCAAGCCAAACATCACCACAAACTCAGATACACGTGAAATACAAACCCGCTTCGTGCTGTTGGAATACGTAATTTGTTTTTCATGTGCGCCAAGATACCATCGAAGCTTACTAAAGTACTGCAATACCCTACAAGTCAGACAAAAATTCACCAAAATTAAAATGTTTCTTAACATTTGGATTTAAGTTTTTATTGCTCCTAAAAATTTCCTATTACCACTTCATAAGGTTCATTTTTCTCTAATATGTTGAACACAAACGCGGAAGTACAGTGCTAAATTGATAGCAAAATGCAAGCTCGTATCAAGCCGATAGTTCATGAGGTTACTTCATTTTATGTATTTGCATCAAAAAGAAATGCAAGGCCTTTTTAAAGTACTCAACTAATGCCAGATCTCTGTGTTTTAGATTTGCAGCGGTGTAAAATGAATTTCACAATTAAAGTAGAAATGCTTCATTCACGTGACATGAGCCGTTGAATAATTCCAGATTTTTTTTGTGAAAATGTAGTACGAATTCCCTCAATGATGATTTTTACAAATTTTTAACACTGATTTCTTTGTAGATACAATGTTGAACATCGATGACAGGGTAAATATCCTTTTTGTCTGAGCTAAGGGTTGAATAGGCTTTTTTTTTGGTTAAAATAAAATATGTGTTTGTTTTGCTACGGACTATTTTTTCCGGTTCACTGCTGTCCAGTTTTTTCAGCACCAACTACTTTCTTCTTCAACTTTGATCTTGTTTCATGAACTTCTTTCTCATCTCACTGTTTCTAAGCCCTTTCAGCAGAGATTCCGCATTCTCTTAGCTCCATACTAAATGGTTCCTTCTTCCTTCCTCTCTTCGGATCGCATTTGTTGCAGATAGGAAAGCTTAAACTAACTTTCAATCTAATCTATGCATTTGTCCTTTTTTCATTAATTATCATAATGAAATTTGACTAAATCTTCAATTCTCTTTAAATTTTTGGTTTTGGGTACACTAGGATTACACGTATGTGTAGTAACGATCCACATTTCATGGGCAATCTACATTGTGAACCACAACTGAATCATCATTCTAAAAAATACACATTTATTGAAAACCAGTGGAGGTTAGGTGTCTCCATTCGATGTTCTTTGTTAATTTATATTTTTAAGCAAATTTTCCTCAGGAAAAAAAATTGTTTTTATTGGATCTGACTTAAAAAATTTAACAATAGTTCTTAAATGGACCCAAATTGCGTACATTCTCTGTTTTTTCCTCTTAATTGTGCAGGTGGACCAAGTGGCATCCAATCAACCTATACAGGTTGTCAGTCACTGCCTTAGATGTTTCGCCTTCATTGAAGACGAGGCCTTGCACTTCACCCACATCAATGGTAGAACGCAAGTTTTCACTTGCTAATCAACTTCATACAGCAAGTGAATCCACAGATAGTCAAAAATGTTCTACTCAAGCAGCTCCAAAGAAAGCATGCTCAATCCATCAAGAAGCCACGAAGAAGACATGCTCAACCCCTCCAGCAGCCACAAAGAGAACATGCTCAACCCCTCCAGCAGCCACAAAAAGAATATGCTCAACCTCTCAAGCAGCCACAAAGAAAACGTGCTCTGAAAGCACTTCTCAATCTGAAAACGACAGGAGCTGTCAAAATTTTCAGTGTGCAAGTCCAAAAAATCCTGATTGCGATCATTATAATAATCCTTATTCTGCTGAAAGTTGTTTGGGGGAAAAAATTGAAGTGCCAAATAAACCATCTTGCAGCAGGATGTTATGTCCATGCCTACGTGAAAATTGCAGTGGCGTCTCTCATGCGAGCCCCCTTGCCTCCAATTGCGAGACGGTCTCAGATCATCAGCTGGGAGAAACATTGGATTTCTTAGCAGAGGTATGAAGATTTAGTTCTAGGTACAATTGAAAGTATAATGGCACAATTATAGTTTACACACGGTTCTGTTGTTGGCTTGTATTTGTTATTGAGGGTAGAAGCAAGTAACTTGAATTAGCTTTGTTGGATGTTAAACATTTAAATTTTTTTCCATTCAGGTTTGCACCCGTGAAGGCTATTTCCAAAACAGTAATTCCTGTGCAAATTGCGTGATAGTCAATAGCTGGATGTAACGTGGCTTATATCAGTTCATTACATTACTAGTTGAAAGTATGCACGTTCCTTTCCTTTTACTTTACTTTTTCATTTCCCTTCTGGGCCATTCCCATCCTTCCCACCTCGCACTTTCGTTTATTTGGGATTCCGTGATACTAATGATCCTACTCACCATTTCACTGCATGCAATAATTCATGGACATCTCCATTTCAGTCATACCACATGTTTCTTTTATCTTTTATTCCAGGGGGAAAATTTGTGGTTCTGAAGTGAGAGTGCTGTACGCAGGCAGCCTTTTGTAGGAATACTCTTTGTGCATAGATTTCACATTCCCTTAATTCCATACCAAATGGTGCCATCATCATCCTTTTTCTTTTTGAAACACCTTAGCTGTGGTTGGGGCAGCGGAAACTAACTTTATTGAGAATCAAGTATTCGACTTTCCAACTTTTATAGTGTCCATAAGTAGCATCTACAACACAAAAATGCTGCTTCATTACGATTTTGTCTATTTATCTTCTCCCAGGTTCCGGAGCAGAAGGAAGTGGACCCTCCAGTCATAGAGCTGAAAGAAGAAGAGAAAGCGGCTGCAGTCATATTCAAAGGAAATACGGAAGTCGGAGGAATTTCGAATCCGTTCATGTCAGAGATGCTGCTATTTAAATCTCGGGTTGTATTGATATGAAGACCGACGAATATCACGAAAGAGTTGAAAACACCTCGTTAAGTAATTGCAACGAATGTGGTTCAATTTTAACTCAAAGTGATTAAAACTTTCATCTGTTTGTTTCCTTTATACAGTACGTTCAATCAGATGATCCATGCAGAGGACTGAAGAACTGCAGTAAGTCTTCTGTTGGTTATGTTATAGGTTTTGAAAGGGTGTTTCTTTACCTGTTGAGCAAAATCAGTCATTTGCCTGGCTTCTGTAAGACAGTTCGTGAAGTAATCAATTCGAACTGTCCCAAGCCTAACACTTGCTGCTCGCAGATAGCGTTCTTCCTCATCAAGTTCTTCGTAAAGTGTAGAACTTTACAGTCTATTAGAGCCTACAATAGATCATTAAAAAAAAATCTGTGAAAGACAAGCTAAACAAAATAATGCACAATTAAGTTTCTTCCTTCGATGAAACCTGATCCCAAAATTGTCCCATTTTGGTAAGACCGATATGACCCAGACTCAATAAATGTACATTTCATCATCAAAGGGGTTCAACTTCTGTATCCAAGGGAATTGGCGATCACAGGGGAAATATGTGAGGTCCCGAGTAGAGAGTGAGGTGGGCTTTTTTTGTTTAAATGAATTTTTTCTATTTTGTGATGGACAATCTATTTTTTGAGTTCACTGATGTCCTGTTTCTCAGCTCCTACTACTTTTTCATTAAACTTTTATCTTGTTTTATGAACTTCTTTCTGAACGAACCTTTTCAATGCACCTTGTGCATAGATTCCGCTTATCCTCAACTCCATATTTAACGGTGCCTTCTTCCTTCTTCTACTTCGAACGTCTTTGTTGCGGTTAGAAAGCCTTAACCTAACATCTGATCTCGAATAAACGTTGCGCAAAATGTCGACATTACTTTTTTAATATCGTAAATCACGCACTAAGAGTCCCTAAGGCTTCGCAAGTTTCAGAAACGTTTATCTTCACTATCCAGCTTGCATGTTAATGTTTCAATTTTTCTTTTAGCATTTTTTTTCCTATCACAATTTCTGATTTTAGCGACGACAGTACTCCTAAGGTGTGGTAGTAGCTGTAATGTGTTCCAAATTGTCAAGCCCATGCTAATTGTCTCTCGGTTATTACAGGGTCTGCCAGAAGTAACTTACTTTTCTGATTTGATAAAAAAAAGTAAAACTATGGAAGCTAGGAAGTTGAAACTGATTTATTGGAAAAAATATTCCATGGTTTATCAACACTATGGTTATTAACAGGAAGAGAAAGGGTATTGTTGGGAGAGTGCTTTCCAAATAACTTGATTTTACGATTTGGGAACATCACTTGGCCTCCTTGTTCTCCAGATTTGTCCCCATGCGACTTCTTCTTGTGGGGCTCCCATAAGTCACGAGTTTATGTAGCCAATTTAACAAATATACAAGAACTTAAAAACAAAACTTACTTTGAAATAGCTCAACTCTCGCCAGATACACTAATGAGCGTTATGGAAGCGACAAAGAAAAGAGCCATAATATGTCTAAACAGCCGTGGCACTCATTCGAACGTATTTAAAACTTAGCGTTGATAAATCATGAAGTGTTATTCTTTCAAATAAAACAAGTTTCAACTCCCTATCGTTTATGGTTTTCCTTGTATTAGCAAATTAAAAGGCTCGGTTACTTATGGCCCACCCTGTGAATCTATAGCGATTGGTGTTATTTTTCCAGCTATAGTATTATTTGTTTGAGAGTTCTCTTCACGTTGTTCTTGATGTCATAGCGGAAAGGTTTTTCTAAGAGATATCAATTCTGCAGGATAGATTTCATAAAAGGTGCATTTTACGTTTCAAGCGTCTGGTTACAGCTGAAGTCTTATAATTTGTTGTGTCCAACAGGAAAGGAAACAGATTTGTAATTTCTAATCGGTGACAGAAGGAAACATAAGTGTGGCCAACCTGTTATCTGATGGGGACCTATTCATAAAGTACTGGAATTTATTAAAGAAGTGAATGTATTCGGGAATAATATTATATGACGTTAAATCTGAGTGGACCCCCCCACTTCAAGAGTGGCGAGGTTGTGTTTTAAAGTTTGTATTACGGTTTGTCTAAGTTCTAGAGGCTTGTAGCAGTTAGTATATTCTGCGGCACAGTTTAGAACCAAAATGGCCGAGCGTACTGCGCTCCTATACTCAACGCTGAGTTGAGAATGGGTTCCAGCGCGAGTAAGACGCTCGGCCAAAGTGAGGGTGGGAGCTGGAACCCCAACTTTGGGGTCCTAGCTTCAATCCTTCCACATTTATTGTTCTCTTGCATCCATGTACCCTGGTTTTTCAGGCAAAAATAACGAGCTTCAGCTATATTGGCCTCAATCTTTGTTCATATGGTGATTGAATCCTTATGATGACGGGTAAAAAGAAGCAAATGTTGTGATAAGTGTTAGAATGTCCATGACGGCTCCTTTTCAGGTCGCTCATGCTAAACGGTGATTTTCGACATTTATGTAATGCTATATCGCTGTATAACGAATGGGGGTGAAGTCCATGTACCCTGGAGAATTGTTGTGGAGAATAATTGTTGTGGCCCGACGAAAGGAGGGCATACTTTGTGTTATGCCAGCTATTGTTGAAGTCGGACATGAGTTTTTTTTTTTGGTGAAAAGTGTATTGTATTGAGTTGTATCGCACTTGACTGAGTAAGATGGAATATGCGAGCAATAACGGGGTAATTGAAGAAATTTGTATAGATAGCGGAGAAAGATGGAAGACACTCATGACCTCAGCGTACCACCTTACAACAGCACAGTAACTTAGGTAGAAATGCCAAATCGACAACTAAATAGTCTATGACCGAAGTTGTCGTTAACTGAGTTTATTATTATTATTATTATTCATTTATATTATAATTAACCGGAGCAAGTTGCATATTATAGGGTGTGTGCCGTAGATGTCTATAGATATATAGATATATATAGATATATATATCTATATAGATATAGAGATATTTATATAATTAATACAGAGTTAGATATATATATATATATATATATTACAGAGTTATATAAATGTATATTTGAGAATTAAAGGACGTAGTGCTCAGTATTTAATTGCTACAATAATGCACTCAAGTAAATTTGGATGTAGACTAATTTTGCCATGTAATAAAACTAGGCCAAATGCATGTTTTACTGTATTGAGGGATTTTCACGAGGAAAAGTGTAACTGCTGGACTGACTACAGCAATACTGCCAATATTCCTGTAGTTACTCAAAGCAGCTACACTTTTAGTTCAACGATGCTCGTTATTCAAATTTTTAACTTTTAAGAAGTCGATCATGGATACAGAGCAATTCGAAAATTAACTAATCTTGATAACTCATTCTTTACAACGCAATATGATGCAGCGGTGATTATTCAAAAATCGTCTGAACAAATCGTTAGGTAGGAGTAAGAAAGCACCGCAGAGTATGAAAAAGATGCAGAAGAAAGATTTGTACGGAAGATTTGTACTTCGGGAGCCTATTACAAATTGACTTCATACAATGCATATCATATATATAGTCAAAAATAATTGAGCATTAAAGATGACGGACATTGTAAAATAACTAATCCTGCTTTCTATGTATATCGTTCGACAAGTATTCTAAAAGAATTGAAGACTTTCTTGAAGCGAAAAGCATTGTTTGCCAGAATAATTTCATCCTGTGGTTTATTTACGTTGACAAACGATGAACTCAGTGTTCCTTTCTGAAATATAAAGTAACAATATGAGTACTTTCATTTGACTTATTCTTTCAACACTCGAAAAGAAACATTTGAATTTGAGAATTACAATGAGTATGCAAGTCTCAAACGGAGCTTTGTATTGATAAATATGAAGGTTTTGCTCAGTATGCACACAGATGTTAATTATTACGTGGCTATTAAGCATTGCATCCGAGATTATCAAAGTTTTTCAGTATCATAGTTTCCAGACGATTTAATATTTTTTCAATACGGATGTGCGGAAACCCGGCAGTTCCTGCCATAGTGCAATCATACGTACGGCAGCCAGTGCATCGTTGCCGCGAGTGTGGTGTGAATCACGTGGTATGGGGTTGGTGACGTCATCAGCTCAAACGTCTCCTATTGGCTGGCTTGTCTAACGGATGGGAGAGGCAGTTCCCTTTGAAGTGGACTCACTTGTCTTATGTATACCATTGTTCAGATTAAGGCCCGCTCCAGTTTCACGTCCAAGTCAATAGATGGCCTATAGGTTAAAACGCGGAATGGTCAAATAGGACCGGCGACTGGTCAACGCCATGGTCTGGTCAAAATTGTTTGTCACTTTTTGACAATCGAAATTTATATAAGGAATATTTAACATACACTTTTCACCGCAGTGCACTTTCAAGAAGTGGATGGCAAGGACTGGATTAACTCGTGAACGGATTGACCTTCACATGTGCCACTACGTCTGGGACAGAGATTGTAGGATTCGGAATTTGGATAGTTTTGATGAAATTGTAAATGATATAAGACAGCTGTACGATCCTAATAACCCTGTAAATCCAAATGTAACGAATTAAAAAAAAACTTACATTGGCTACGGCTGGTGGAATTTTTTGTAAGTTTTGCGGGTGTTAATCGGAACCGTCCCCCATTTTTGAATATTATCTCAATGTAGAGAGTGCCTGCCTATAAGATGTTTTTGTATGTATTTTAAAATATGGAATAAAAAATTAATCATAGTTTTCTGGATACATTGAGAAATTATTTTTATATAATGTTAATGTGTTATGATTAGCAACTCCTTGAATATTACTAATTGAAATTAATAAATTTATTTGCATTGAAGTAATTAAATACTTGATTTATTATCAGGTTATGATCGCTTTAAGTTAAAGTGATTAATATAAGTATATAATCTGCAGTGAATTGAGAATGCATTATTTTCAGTTTTTGTCTCACCATGTAACCATACTGTAATATTTAAAAACAATATAAATGTACATAATTCACCTGAATGTAGTTGAACTCAGCTGAAGGTCAACTGAAGTTAACATACAGTTGCCCTCATTTCAATGAAAGTAACATGATCTTCTATCACAATTTATTGAAAGAAATAGGAAGCCCATGTTCATATCATCTTAGGCATGGAATTCAAATAACGGTCAATATTGGGTTTAATGCGCTCACGGAAATTGAGAATTCTGTTCCAAAGAATCACAAAAGGAACACATTTAAAAACGTTTTACACGAATGACATTCTGCTCGCTGATGCGTTATTTTTGAGATATAACAATTATTACGTTCAGATAGGAATAACATTATATGGTCGGTTGCTTAGTCGCAGCATTGTTGGGTCACGCCCACTTTTCTGGCGGGAGACGCCCACTTCTTGGCGCGAAATTAACTGCCTCGGTTTGGGTAAATTCAGGTAAGCGATTTTAGGTTGTTTTATGTTATTTTAGGCTTGTTTATTTAACTAACCTAACATAACCTACCCTAACCTCACCCATCGTCACGTCAATACCGTCTTACAGCATATTTACGTGTCCGTTCCTTCACTTTTATATACGACGTTCCTATAACTTCAAAGTTGAAATATTCGAAAATTACGCAGCGGCAAAAAAAATGCCATTTATGTAAAACGTTCTTGAATGTGTTCTTGGGAAAGGAATTCTTAATTTCCGTGAGAGCATTAAACCCGATATTGACCCAAATAACTATATGCCATGATATGACTATGTATTAACATTTAAATTGAAAAGTAAATAAGTCATGAATGGTCCTACTTCATGACTTTATGCAATCAAGTATGATATTGATATAGTTGAACAATAATAAATCCATAAATGAAATTAGCCATAATAGATACAAAATAATACCTGCAACAAATTAAAATTCTATTAGCAAAGGCTTTAATAGTAATTTGGTTTTTATACTTTTGCAGAACTGTTTCATGTAGTAGATATTTTCTTGACTAAAGTCATTAACAAGCAATTTCATTCAAAATTTTTTATTATTTATAATTTATAAAAACTTGCAGTAAAAAATTTCACCTCCTGCTTACATAATCAACGTAGCATACTTCTCCCTATCTTCCATCATATCGAAACACCATGGTTAAATCATAATGAAGTAAATTTATACACATCTTACATATTGTGAAATCTCGGTATTTGTGAAGAAGAAGACAATAATCGATTTTCCATTTTTTTTGGTGCTTGAAATAGGTAACTGAATCAAAATAAACAAATTTTCTTCTACGTACTTTCCGTCGCAAATGAGTATTTAACGAGTTATATTGGTGACGTAATGTAACGTTACTGAACTAATCTAAACTAAAGTAACCTAAAGTAACGATCATTCGAGCGCATTACAACTGTCGGAAGGGAGAGTCCTTTATGAGTCCCCTCAAACCGATTTTTCCCTCGCTTCATAGAATAGAATTGTGGTAGGTAACCTACAGCTATAACTCATTAAATACTCATTCGCGACGGAAAGTGCATTGATGAAAAATTGTTTATTTTGATCTAATTACCAATAATCAAGCAGCAAACATTTGCAAATCAATTTTTGTCCTCTCCTTCACAAATACCTCACTTTTCGACAACCTTTTTAATAAATTTAGTACTAATTCAAAATACTTTTGCTCTTATTGACACTAAAATCAAACAAATCAAGGGTGATGACCTAATTTACTAAATTAGCCAAATAATTCATTGTAAGCAACATCCTGATCAATGACTATTGGAATGTTCAAAGTAAACATTCATAATATATTCAAAACATATTAAATTCTGGAACACAAATTAATAATATATACAGACAATGACCAATGATTCAAGAAAGAACAACAAAGGATGTTCTGATTTAAGGAAATGAATTTAAAAGGAATATTCAGAACAATGAATTGATAGATCTCTCTGTTGTAAATCATCACTTCCTTCTGAATAATGGTTGCAAACTAGCATGAAGAATTATTTCCAACCTTACTTGCAACATTTTGTCTTTTAAGTATAGAAACATGTAAAAATATAATTTCTCACTCTAGATCACCTTTGTGTAATACTTCACTAAATAGATTACTGTAATATCCATTCAACATTTATGTTATCTAATGAAATACACTAAATTAACATGATAAGAATTTTTGAGAATCTCTAATTCACTTAAGCAATTAAGCTAAAAATTGCACAAAATGTTATTTCGTCATCATCTAGCAAATATTTCTTAATCCTAGTAAATTTATGTTTACTTGGTTACTATATTTTCATTTTTCAAGATTTAGCTCTACATTATCTATCTGAACAGAAGGAATCCTATAAAAAAAAATTTGTATTCACATTTAATTTTATATAGCAATCTAAATAGGTGAATTTCAATTAGTACGTTTGAAAATCCTCAATTATTCCTAATCAAAAAATATATATAAAGCTATAAAAGGATGTCAACCAGGTAGTAAAGTAGTGAAAAATATTAAACTTTGCCTCAGGGAGGTTTACTTTACTTGTCAAGGTAGTAAAAAATTATGAAGTGGAATAATTTACTGAAAATTGGAAGGAATGTACAAATGTTAAAAGAGTATAAAATTTATAGAAATAAATTTCTCCCAGAACCAGAAATTTGATGTAGTGTAGGGAAATATTCCGTAAGGGTATCTAACAATCACCCTGTGTGTACTAGTTAGTGGTCAGTTTATTTTTTGCATATAATGAACTGTGCTCTCATAGTTGAAAGATGTTAAAACACGGTCTTTGCCCAACATTTGTTGAACTTGTAGTGTTCTCCCCCAGGCTGCAACACGCTTCGGGCAGACTTTGAGATATCTTTTTCGTGACAGGATAGCCCGAAGCGAGTGCCTGAGGTACAACCGTATTCGGCAGGATATGGACAACACGGGGG
>JACJUY010001726.1:50035-95572 GCA_014220935.1 Platorchestia sp. MABIK | reverse complement strand
CTCTCAGGTCCCGTGTTTGGTTGACTAGGTGCTTCGGGTCCGGAGGTGCTCTGGAACGGATGCGTTTGTAGTCTGGAGGCAGCTTTTCTCAGGTCTTGTGGAGGTCCGCGGCTTGCCGCTGGGATCACCACAAACTCCATTTAGGAAGAAGTACAAACAGAATTTGCATTTTTTTTTGCATTATGCATTGGCTGCTGTATTTAGTATTAAGTATTTGATTATATATTTTAAGAATTGACAAACGCTAAATTCTTTTGAACCTATGTTATTGCGTGTTTTATTGACTCAAAATACTCATCATTGGCCGATTACTCACATTTGGACATTTGGACAACATTCATTTTGTGAAAAAGAAGGTTGTAATTTTTTGCTATCGGAGGAAGTAAAACGTAGTTAAGAAGTAGTAAAATTTGGAAATTAAATTTCAGTAGATATCCTGTAACAATTTTCATTATATCTTCAGTTATAAGCTAAGTAATCTCATTCATTTTTGTAACATTTTGCTATTAAATTCCAGTATTTTGATTCAAGAATAATAACTATCTGATGAATAATGAACATGTTCATTTCATGTCCAAGGCTGGAAACAATTTGTTAGATTAGGTTTTAACTACCCAGAATTTGGAAATCAACTTTAATGGTTAAAAATATTCTGATCCCTGTTGATAATATGAAAAACATAATTCTATGAAACATTTCACATAGTATAATAACCATTACTTTATATAGACATTGTGAATTATGAAAGAAGAGAAATCTCATTCATTTGGACATAAAAATATATGAAAAATTCACTTCGTACCATAATAAAAAGTATCAATGCCAAAATTTTCCTACTCAGTATGAACTAATGAAAAATTACTCTTACTCCACTTGAAAAAATATTAAATTGTTCACAATAATAGTGCAACTTATTCCGATATAAATGCACGAACTGATCCCTAAAAATTTTGCAGATTTTCTTCTTACACCTTTAACCTTGGGCAAATTCCATGACGCTTCAATGATGGACCACAAAAATCGGCGATCCAGAAGATCTCGGCGTGTACAAGAAGATCATGAGGTGCTCGTTGATTCGCCATGCATCACAGTAAAGCACGGTGAAGGTAGCGCGTAACTAACATAGGTAACAATGTGCTGACCTGCTAAATCGTTCTTCAAATAAGCCCTTCATTATTTTAACTATGTCTCCTCAACTATTTTCAACTTAACTAACATGGAAATGAAATCTTAAGTCTACGTATATAATACCTAGATTTCTTTTGATTCAGGAGTCCTTCAAGTTATCTCTACAATCGACATAGAACGAGGTACTTTATTAAGTGTTTTCGTCGGTCAAAAGATTGAACATCGCGTCCCAGACCTCTCCTTTTCTTTCGAAGTTGAAGAAGTCCGCAAGACACACTGGTAAGTTTTAATCGATACTAAAGTACTGCATAATATATATACTTGTTACTATTCATACATAAACTAAAGCAGGGCCTCTTACATTCCTCAGACAGAATTCGTTAATTTCTCACCCATAATAATTATTTCATTCATGAGATACATACCATTCGCGTATTTACATATAAAAGGTAAATGTATAATACCCTCCATCAGATGTGAAAAATTCATTTCATAAACTCAATATTCCTTCTCGGATACCCATATTAGAGAATTTTAGATAATTTTTTTTTAATTATTATAGACAAAACATGGAATGTTTAAATGCCATTACTTCTCAAGAGTGATATCAAGTGTCTTATTGCATTGATATAACGACCCTTGACTTCTCCAGGATCGATGCAACTGCTGCAAACTGCAAAGTTAAGTACATCCGTGAAAACAATAAACTATGCGACACCCGCATTCGCCTTGGTATGAACAAAGGAGAGAAATTCCCTTTCTTTCTACTCTTCCAAAGACATAAAACAAGGTCACGAAGTCTTCGCGGACTACGGCAATTGGCGTACAGAAATTCAATGTAAGTTCAATGTGATGAAAGAACATTTTAATAATGTATAATTTTCTATATACTCCCTCCCTATTGCATGGACATCTCATCGTGCATCATATTTCATCTCTTGTTTTAATTTGATAAGTAAATTCAAACTGGTAGCTCGAATCTCAGCG
This sequence comes from Platorchestia sp. MABIK, assembly GCA_014220935.1. NCBI lineage: Eukaryota > Metazoa > Arthropoda > Malacostraca > Amphipoda > Talitridae > Platorchestia > Platorchestia sp. MABIK. The sequence continues at coordinate 93,457 of JACJUY010001726.1, read as the reverse complement.
AGTACCATCACAATGGTTAGGTCATGACCAATAAAATATCATACATCTTGAGGAAAGATATGTCCATAGCATCTACAAATTTTTATACAAATATGTTCAGTTCTCGTCTTACTAATTATTTAAACCCCTTAGGTTCACCACTACCATCCCTCTTGATGAGGACGACCCATCACCTCATCAAGAACCTCATATCCTTGGTGCTCCAGTAACAACAGGTCAGTTCCGATACTACTCTCTTATACAAAGTAAATCGATTTAGGATATCCTTGGAATAAATCACATGCTCCCGTTGAATCGTTTGTAGGTAAGATATTACGTTAAATTGTAATTATTTTTCACTTTTAAAAGTGGATATAACGATGTTAATAATGCACTATTTTTTGCCACCCCACACATGACCGATTTCGTCAGTACCAACACATTTTCTACACACAGGATTTTCGGTGCTGGACGTTGGCTTCCGGGATGATGAGTTGCGCCAGAATCTTGATGCACCTGCCATTCTGACCCTGAATGAAGATGCGGAAAAATTATGTAAGTTTTTCCTATGATCCTCCATTAACCTGAACCACAGGTTTCTTAAGTACAGCCATCGCTCAATAACTCGTCGTTTAAAAGAACATTAAATTACTCATTCAATGCTAATAATGATATAATTTCACGCAAATTATAATACGAAAATCACCATTAAATTCTTCTTTGTTTCAATAACCAGAGCGTTCCCTTCATGTTACCGTTCATTTCTACTGTTCTAGGAATAGCTCACACTTCCTCGTTCAAATTATACTTAAACACTACTGTCATGCTAATCTCATTTTGATTCATCGTAATTATACTTAGTCAATACCCATTATATTTCATATTTACAATCGCGTACCGTGTTCTTATAATTGTTTCAATCATTATTTTTAATAAGCTCGAGTTTTGAGCTGAGTATTGAGTTCAACATCAGACCAATTATTCAAGTAGACTGGAAACTTAAATCAATCCTCAAGCAGTGCTTGTAATCCCGGAAGGCAACTTGGACGTTGTGATCGACAGGGCTCAAATCCTCGAATTAGCAATTAGTGAAATTTGAATTACGAACATTTCACTTTCAAATCGTGTACAACTGTCTTAAATTCATTAAGCAATTCCCTTTTAGCTCCGCGATCATTTCTATTCTACATTCGATAACATTATGACGTAAACTATCATTACTCACTTAATCTAATTTCTTTTCATATTCTTCTTATTACTACTCTTTACTATTCTACTTGTCTTAGAAAAATAATCCATCTCAGTTGTTATTTGCGCAATATCTAAAAATTCTCATTTTTCAAAGACGTGAACTACGAGGCTATACATTCAGAAGCGGAAGGTAGCCCGACCGACTTAGTCCTCAACGAGCAACGTCATGACGTAGGTAAGTGCCGACGAAACTCTGATGTAACGTTATACACAGCACAACAATTTCTCTAGCGTTGAAAATAAATCGCATAAGGAAGTAGAGCCACTAAATCTTGAATGACATTTCCATATCTAGTATAATTTCTCGTGCTTCAAATTACGGGTTTACGCTTTGTGACCCTCTCCGCGGTCGCTCTACGTTCACTGAATAAGCTAAATAATGCAACATACTCCAAAATTGAACATAATAAGCACACGCAACTGAAACAACACGATTTCCCTTATGACTACGAACATAGTCATCGACTACTTACTTACAAAATCGACAATGTTGCATCGGACAACACGGCTACAGTACTTGTTACCAGGAATGGGATCCTATCTCATTCTCGTCCTCGCTATTCGTAAACTAGATCACAATCGTAACCGCATCGTGAAGCTAGCATTAGCTACAAACTTCTGACATCCTCACCATAACAACAAACATCAAGCCATGTTTCTTTCGAGATGAACCAGAATAGTCGGGAAATATTACCACTACCATAACATATTTATGTAGACCTACATTATATTGTGTAATATGCGCATCACTTCCATTTGATTGCAGATTTCGAGCACGGGAGTGATTTGCAGATTTCGAGCACAGAAGTGAGTGACAGAAATTCCGCACAAGTTTCAGAAGCGGTCGTCGGATCGGTCCCGAAGACATCTTTATCAGAGAACATCTAGGTGTAAGTTCACTTAATTTAAATGCATTAATCTCTATTTTCTCATTCCTGATCACTGCAATTTCAATGTATAATTGTGTCTAATTATAATTCTTATGATAATATTGGATGCTATCTAAGTTTCAATATCGTCATAAGAGGGAGAAGGGACATTAGGTTTTTTATGTTCTATCCATAACTCGTACTAGTGGTCTTTAGAAGTGCTCAACGGTTACGCATAGTACGAACACTAGTAGGTAGACAATTTTCAACGAAACTTAGTCTGGCCATCAAGGGTAGGACTCAATAGTTTTTGCGAGCGGAGACTTTATCTCTGCGTCTTGAACATTTGAACTTGTTATTCGCCATGTTAACCACCAAATTAACATTCCTAGAAAATTCTAAATATTTACTTGCGCGCTAGAGGACCGTCTATCCAAGAAACTAGTCATTTCGCGACAGATTTTTCTGAAATTTTCACAATACGTGTAGAATCATGCAGCGATTTTTGTTCAGCGTTTTTCTAATTGTATTAAAAAGTCAATTTTCGAAGAATAAAGGGATGAAAATGGATATTTGGAAAATGATACTCTTACAATATTGAAGGTACAGAAGTGGCATTATGTTTTATAGATAGCTAAATGTATTACCTAAAGAAACATTGCAGCGTAATTGCGACTGTTTGATTCCTTGAATTTTAAGAAAAAAATTGCAAACATTGCTGTCCAATCAAATGTTGTCCGCTTATTTCTCAAACAATTTTCTTAACACTTTCACTGCCATTACACAATATTAAGTTCACCATCAAACTCAAATTTAATGTCAATTGTAGTAAGCTATTTGGAAAATACCAAACACGAACTAGATCGTGCCTTCATTTCGCGTTGATTAAATATTTATGAAAATTGTGTTTGCGACCACTGGCAGGTCAATAGCATTCTGAAAATTACCCCCGTGTACCACCGGTGGCGCACGTCGCATTCAAAGTGTTGATAAATTTTTATTAATAAATAACTCAAATGCTTCCGTATTTCTTTTTAAGCCCTATCGAATAATATGAATGTCATTCCTGTACCTCGAAAACTGGGAGGAGTAGCATTTTCAACGACAATAAGTTCAAGTTTTCATGAGAGCCCGAGACTCGTCCCCTGTTTGTTTGGCCTTGCAACGACGCATTTAACTGGTCTTTCGATAGCTGTAGCGGACGAACGAACACATTTGTAAGGCAGCAAAGCACATAGTTTGATTCCACAGAAAATTCTCTTTACCATGAGCTAAACAAGACAGAATTGAGAATTTAACTGTCGCATTTTTTGGGGCAGATAGTTCGCTAAATCATTCCTATGATTTATTCCTTTCAAAATGATCATTTATTTCGCTCTATAAGGTCATTTACTAACTTAAATAAATAATATCATTCCTTTTTTGAAACTCTATGATTAGGCCAGGCTCGTATGGTTTCCTTTATTTATTATAACAGTCATTCAAAAGTCTAACTCTTCATAGTTTCTCCCATAACAAAGCCCCAACGTCCGTGCCCGTTTTGTTCCTGCCTATTTACAAGACTGGTACGTCACGTGATGAGAAAACACAAAAATGAGAGGGAAGTACAAGCCTTGGCCAAGTTAAGCCCATTAAAGCGCGGGATTTCGATGTCAAATTTCCACTAACGCGGAATTTATGACCACAATATTCAAGCCTTAATGGCTGGGAAATAAGTAATGACGGAAAAGAACACAGATAAAAAATTTAAGAAATAGTCATCTGTCCTACTTGTAAAGCATTCCTGCCCAAAATACATTATTATGCCCACAAGTGAAGAAACATTCCACGCTATGGAGGCAAACAGAAATCCCTTCCGTCGACTCTGGTGATGCACGAAAAAAACTAAGAACATCATATCTGACATTATAAGCAAAATAAAGCCCGACTCAGTCGGTCTAATGGCTGTTTCCAAAGAGCGAATTGCGACATTTGGAAATGCAATGTTTAGAGAAATGAATAACGCACTTGACAAATATAATACTCATCGCAAGGTTGTGATGGGGAAGATGAGGCGACTGTGAAGAGTTTTCCAACACGCATCACGCCTATGTTCCAATGACGGAAAAACCATCTCTTTAGAGGACATTTTCGACGTCCAGTTCTTCCCCTACGTCACCCAAGCATTGGATCTAATAGGAGACAGATACAAACCGAGCGTGAGAATCAGCCACGGTTTCACGTTGATTCGAACTGCAAAAAAGTTCAAGGCTGTGGTCATAATAGCTCAGGACAAAATTTCCAAAACAAAGAGCGCTGATTTCTTGGAGTTATTCCGTGACCAATGGAATGCATTGAAGCAAGATGAAGAATCAATTACCTTGCGAAGGGAACAGGTGCTACGGCACCCTACATCGTTACCCAATGAAGCTGATATTTCAAAACTCCAGTCCTATTGCAAGCGTAGAGTAGCAGAGCTATTATTAATTAAAGGAAATTCTCTGAACAAATCTGTGAGCATTAGAAAGTTTTTAGTGTGCAGAATTACATTTCTGAATGGCAGGCGTAGGGGCGAAGTAGCCAAACTGTTAATTGGGCAGTATGATCTTGGAGTAGCTGGAACCTGGGTTAAAAACGTATTCCAACCCTCATTTAAATCCCAGCATTCCTGAGAAGTATGTGGACTTCGTTAAAAATTACGGGCTGGTCTACATAACTGGTAAAAATAACAAATGGCTACCGGTTTTAATCCCGAAAGCAGCTTTTCCAGCCCTGACCCATATTCTCAGTCCCGCAGCACGTGCTGCCGCCGGCGTCAATGAACAAAACCGCTTTCTACTTCCAGCCACGGGCGTTTCTTTGTCAGCTGTAGATGGAACTAAAAAAGTTTCTTCCAGCTGCTTTAGTGTTGGAGTTCCAACCACAAAAACAGCGACCAAAATTAGGCACACGGTGAGTACCCTGTACGCCCAGTTTGATGTGAACCCCGCTGAGAGGGAGAAATTTTACAGTTTGCTCGGCCATTCGGCCAATATTAACAAGAACATTTATCAATGCCCTGCTTTAAGTCATGTACTAGAGCCTGAGCTAGCCTTACAAGCCATCGACAATTCTCAATCTTCTGACTCTGACGAACCCGAGGCCAATACTAGCTTCAACCGTGGTGAACAAACTAACGATAACACGAGGAATGATGCGATGGAGTGCTTTGATTACAATTTGAGTCAGTCATCCGCATCCGCACTTGCTTCCCCATCTTCTAACGAAACTGACGATGAAATTACTGCAGTTGATTTGAAATCAAGATCGTCGTCAGATTCGAATTCCGTGGACTTAATTGACAGCGACAGCGGAACTTCCTCTGATGAAGCTCATCAACTAACAAAGAAACAAAATAAATACGCATTGAAACGATAAATACGCATCGAAATAATGGCAATCTAGTCTGATGTTATTGTCTTAGATGTAAATTTCTATTTTTATTTACAAATTCAAAGACGTTTGTGTTTGATAAAGGACTAGAACGTAACCTGATGAAATGGATTTTGAATAATTCCAATGTTTGATCCCTAAAATGGATTTGAAATCGTAACAAAAATAATTTTAATTCATGGTGGATAACTTTGAATGGGAAATCACTCCTTTAGTAGCTGAAATTACCCTGCATACTCCAACATTTGTTTTTTACAGTAGTTTGTTAATTATTTCGGTTATGTTCTTCATATTCAGTTTAGTGTCATATAAGTTTCAAATCAATGCTTCTTTATGCACAACCTCTGTTACTGTACTGAGATTATTATTATTATTATTATTATTCCTGTGTAGAGTTTTTCAACGGATTTTAAGATCATACATGCATCTATTATAATGCTTTAGAACGTATCTGATTTCTTTTCTTGAGTTTCAACTTCACAAATTCTAATACGGGGAAGAAATGCATTTCTCTACTATTGCAAAGTGATGCATTTATTCAGATCGCTATTAAGCTCATTTTCTTGGCGTAAACAATAATTATTAATTATTGGCAGAGAACGAGACCGCGAACATTTGAATTTACGTGTGCTGAAAACTGGTTTCAGGCTTCCTCTCGTGCTCCATATGACACTACCTTCACGCTTGTACATTTCTGGTTATCGTGCTCTGCTTCCAATTTTTTCGAAACGCGTTATGCAAATTCTAGGTTAGCTTACTTTCTTTGAACAAAACATTTCTCGATCTAGGTTTTCTATCGCGATATGCAATTGTTTTTTACGTTCACTTGTTTTCTATGTGAACGGAGTCTTTCTATAATTGTTTTTCCCATCGATACGGATTTATCGAGATGAATTAATTAGTTTACTTTATTTTCCTCAGATGTAAAACGGGTTCAACATTTATAAAACGCAAAATAGTGCTATTAGTCCATCATGCGATAGGTATCGTTGCGCGTTTTGTTACGTTGAAAACTGTCACGAAAATTTATATTAATTACACCCTGATAATATATCCAGAAATTGCTAAAGCAGATTACTTGTAAATTATCATGAAAATATAATAAATGACTGGAATGCATGACCAATTAAACGAGATCTACGAATGCGAAAATAGAAGTCATGAGCATACGAGTATTCTCTTCCATATTTCATCCACGACGAGAAAATTGAAAGCCTTCAAATACTACAGGAGAATTTCTTCCAACTCCTTCGCCATAAGTTTAAATCAAAGTGAAAAAAATACGAAATACTCGACTGAAACTCCGTCGAAAATGATTTTCAAAAATTAGACCAGACTCCGAAGATGTGAAACTGATGGGAATTTGGGTGAATATAGCTTGAAGTACAAAAGAAACCCAATATTTATTGTAGTGTAGTAATTCATCAGAGACTCCAAAAAAACATAAAATTGTTTGGAACTTCTCCGCTACAAAAGTGTCATTGAATCCTTGTTGGAAAAAATACAACTCTTACACGAAGGAGAAGCGTTTTTACAATAGCTAGAAAAGTGTCAAGAGTATTAGGATTTTCACAAGAAGCAAAATTTGGGCAGAATTTATGTAAAAGGTGCAAAGAGAGAACATTGCCTTTCGACTATGCTCAAATGCACGCATAAAACATGCACTCGGATTTTGTTCACTTGATAAAATTTTCAAATAAATGTAGGACTTTGAGTTGTCAGCTGTCAGTGAATGTAAGATTTTCTGGGATTGATTTTTATAAAGTTTTAGTTTTGATAAACTACATCAATTAAAAATAGACCTACTTGATTTCTATCTTTTGAACTCACTTCACTAATGTTTCACATCTTAATCGCTATTTGACCTTTGTTTGATCTTCCTCTTTCTCTCTTTCTCACCTGCTGTCTCTTTGCTCAGGGTCTTCTGTGTACGTACGCACCTTGTGTGGGGATTCCAAATTTTCTTAACACAATTTGAGTTTCATACTCTATTGTTTTCTTTTAAGCGATCGCCTTCATTGCAGTTTGGGAACCTTTGACTGCAGTTGTGATACTTGTCGCGATTATATTTCCTTGATTTGGGCTAAATAGTAACGCGTTCCCGTTATACTGCACCAATTTCTCATAGTAATAGTAACGAGACTAAGTGAAAATCTATTTCTTATTTGATTCCAAAGTCAAATTTTTCAAATGCGTTACGTGATGCGGAAATTTGTTCGTTGTTGCATATTAGTTTTTGTCTTTACTTACGTGTACATGCGAAACAAGCAAAACTGCACGATGCCTTGAAAATAATTGAATAAATGAAATCGGGACTTAAAAAGTTAAAAATCATGCGGTAAATGGAAAATGATTGGGTTCATGTGTAGGGACGCGATTCATGAAATTTGACGGGATACAGCTTAGTTCTGAAATGCGATGGTTCGAAAGTTAGGGAAAACAGGCAGTTGATGCTAGCTATGGTAAATGATTTCATGCAAGTTAATTATAACTTTCGGTACCTGAAAAAATGTGATACACGCTAAGTAATGTGATTAATTGAAAATTCTGATTATCATATAAAAGAATAACATTTATTTCACCAAACCGAAAAATGTTTATATAACTATATGAATTTCTTGAAAAAATTTAGGCTAAAACAAGACAAATAGTAAATTATGACCCAAGTCAACAAATGGTTATGAAAGTCAGAAGAAACTGAAATTAAAAATTGCGGCGGATCCCACAAAATCACTTCATCCGGACATGAATGAAAAATGGCGAACGCAATCAAATTCTTCTTGTAATCAACAAAAATGACTCATTACTTCTAAAATAAAGTTTTAAAAGTGTTTTTGGTCATGAAATCATGAGAGCCTAAGACATAAAACCTCTAGCTATGTTCTTGACTTAAGGAATTTAAGTACATGCACGTGTAAAGGTTCAGAAGCCATGGATTCCGTAACATTTTCACTTCCAACTCAAAAAGAGTGGTTTAAATGGAATACAACACTTCTTTTACATTTTTCTTTCATCGCCCAGCCTCAGGTACACCTTTTATGCGCCTTTTAGACGTGAAACATTTCCGCTGTGTTGCGTGATAGTATGAGGCAATTGGCTCGTATGTCTCAGCCACGTTTTTCCTGCGATTTCACACGATTCCCCCTGTGCGAGTTACTTTCACAGCGACAAATGCACACAGACTTGGTCGCATCCACGCCATTCTCGCACATTTTCATGTGCGTGTTGTTGCTGCGAAGTCGTATCGTCTAACTGTAGTGAGTTGCCAGATATCGCAATGAAGTTTGGTTAAGCATTTAATATTTAAAAACTATCTCATTATCACCAGCGCAACTGGAAAAAAATCGGAATCGATGAAGCATCATACATGTATGTCATATTTGAGAGGGCGATTTTCTGAGGCAAATGAAAGAGGTGCAGCATTTGTGATGAAATCTATAACATTCATTCGTTGGTGTGTTAGCGTCAAGCTTTCTCTATCACCAATGAGAGCATAGATGTACTCTTATTTTGCACTTTACGATCAAAATAGTAATATACTAAACAAGAGGGAAGTAACAATTGAAAATATACTGAAATTAGCACATAAATTTTTTTGTGGGTGCAACCTAGTCTGTGCGTTGCTAGGCGTCAGAGAGATAGAAAAGAGTCGCAGTCAGTCACTGTCACCATGGCTAATATTTGAAGCAGAGAAATTAAGGTCGCTCTAATTCAAAACTAAAAGCACACAGGCGTTTATTGGCAGTAAAAAGCCACGAATGTAGAGATTGACTAGAGAAAGCCCTTGCAAGTAGAGTGAATGCGAGTATTGTGACACGGTCACTCTTGATTTCTAAATTTTTAATAGTTTGAATGTGTCATAACTTAATCTCACTCGTATCTTTGTCTTATTCTTTCATCTTCAACAGAATGCACTGATAAGGGCTCTCGCTGTTTCTTTCATAGTGGAGTATAGTAAAAGTGGCCTTGAGAGTTCATCTTGCTATGAAGCTCTGTTTACTACGATACTATGCGAGTATACTACGCGAGTAACCGTCAAATGAGGAGCCCACTAAATCGTGCTCTTAGAGGTACCTGATTTCGTGAGGTTGGTGCTTCATTTCGTGCTGAAAAAGTTCCTCAGATCGTGCAGGCCCTCATACCGGTAGTTACTGAATATATATATTTAAACATATATATATAAATATGTATGGGAAATTAGAAAACAGAATACAGTAGTTATTGTTAGTTTTTAAAGAATTTTAGCAGTAGCCTTGTCTTTGTTCATACTTTTGCTTAGTCACCTTTTCCTGATGCTGGAAAGGATACCGCCTCTCAGTATTGCAGCCTTTCCTCCTGAGATTTCAGCCTTCCTCTTTGTCACGCTTTTCGGTTGGCACACAATCTTTCCGCCAAGGAACCTTTTCTTAAAATTTGTGCGGAAAGTATACGAAATATACGGAAAGTAATGAGAATTATTTCATAAACTCACACCATGTTTACTGACGCTATTCCCATCACTTCCCTGCCATTTTTCAAGTATGTCCCTTTAGTAATGATGAAAAATGAAGAATTTTCTACTCTGTTCAGCTCTTTGCACAACCTGGTACCAAAAGAACAGTGATTTAATTTTGCACTGATCAAAGAAAAAAGTTGCTACTATTGGCTACAAAGCCTTGAATGCAATTTAAACTTATGAAAGAACATCCTAAAAAAATTTTGCAATAATTTAACTCCACGATGTGCTGTATTTTGGCGTTTTTATTGAGTCGCCTCTATTTGCTTGATTGCATCCATACACGTGTATGAGAAGCCCGAAATATTTTTAAAAATGGATGCAATACATTTGAAGCCTGAGTTAAATTTTGAGGTTGGAGCGGTTGAATTTTGATGTTTCCTCCAACAAGTTTTACCGTCTATCTCCACAAACAAAAAGTCATAGGTTCCTTGAACTAAAGAGAACGTTACATTTAAAACAGACCGAAGTCTGCAAGGAACCCAGAAAACAGTGTACAGTGACAACTATTCAACAAAAATTAATGTGAAGGTTGACGAGAGATCTTTCGTTCCCGAATTATTCCAGGTTGCACCACATACAGCCCAGCTCCTGCTGCCAGTAAGATCAACGAATGCTCAATCAATTTCTGCTCAATTAATTTCTGCTCAATTTATTTCTGCTCAATTCATTTCTGCTCAATTAATTTCTGCTCAATTCATTTCTGCTCAATTCATTTCTGCTCAAACAGTTTCTGCTCAATTAATTTCTGCTCAATTATTTTCTGCTCAATTAATTTCTGCTCAATTAATTTCTGCTCAAGTAATTTCTGCTCAATTAATTTCTGCTCAATAAATTTCTGCTCAATTAAATTTCTGCTCAATTAATTTGTGCTCAATTAATTTCTGATCAATTTATTTCTGCTAAATTTATTTCTGCTCAAATAATTTCTGCTCAATTAATATCTGCTCGATTAATTTCTGCTCAATAAATTTTTGCCCGAATAATTTTTTCCCAATTAATTTTTGCCCAATTAATTTTTTCCCAATTAATTTTTGACCGAATAATTTTTCCCCAAGTAATTTTTGCATAATTAGGTTTGGCCCAATTAATTTATTGCCCAATTAATTTTGCCCAATTAATTTTTGCCCAATTAATTTTTTCCCAATAAATTTTTGCCCAAGTAATTTTTGCCAAATTATATTTGGCCCAATTAATTTTTGCTCAGTTAATTTTGGCTCGGTTAATTTTGGCTAAGTTAATTTTAGCTCGGTTAAATTTTGGCTCAGTTAAATTTGTCTCGGTTAATTTTGGCTAGGTTAATTTTCGCTCGGTTAATTTTTGCTCGGTTAATTTTTGCTCAGGTAATTTTTGGCTAAGGTAGTTTTTGGCTCAATTAACTTTTGGGTTAGTTAATTTTTGCTCAGATTATTTTTGCTCAATTTTTACTGAAATCATTTCTGCTCAATTTTTGCTCGAATATATTTTGCTCGCTTAATTTTTGCTCAGATAATTTTTCCTCAATTTTTGCTGAATTTTGGCTAAATTTGTCTCAAAAAATTTCTGCTCAAGTTTTGCTCGATTAACTTTTGCTCCATTAATTTTTGCACCAAAAATTTTTGCTCGAATAATTTTTGCTCGAATGATTTTTGCTCAGTCAATTTATGCTCGATTAATTTTTGCTCATAAAATTTTGCTCGAAAGATTTTTGCTCGAAAAATTTTTGCTCGATAATTTCTGCTCGATAAATTTTTGCTTGGCAAAATTTTTGCTCGATAAATTTTTGCTTGATAAATTTTTGTTCGATAAATTTTTGCTCAATGAATTTTTTCACAATTAATTTTTGCTCAATAAATCTTTGCTTGTTAAATTTTTGCTCGATAAATTTTTGCTTGATAAATTTTTTTGCTCGAAAAAGTTTTGCTCGAATAATTTTTGCCCAGATTCATTTTTGCTCAGATAATTTTTGCCCGAATAATTTTTGTTCAATTTTGGCTCAGAAAATTTGTGCCCGAAAAATTTGCTTAAAAAATTTTTGCTCCAAACATTTTTGCTCAAAAAATTTGTCCCCAAAAAATTTTTGCTTCGAAAATTTTCGATCAAGAAATTTTTGCCTAAAAAATTTTTGCTGAAAAAATTTTTGATCGAAAAATTTTTGCTCAATGAATTCTTGCTCAAAAAAAACTTTGCTAAAAAATTTTTGTTCAATAAATTTTTTTAAGAAAAATTTTGCTCAGTTTATTTTTGCTCAGTTAACTTATGCTCAATTAATATTTGCTTGAGAAATTTTTGCACAAATAATTTTTGATCGATTATATTTTGCTCGATTAATTTTTGCTCAGATAATTTTTGGATCAGTTAATTTTTGGCTCATTCAATTTTTGGCTCAGTTTATTTTTGGCTTAGTTAATTTTAGCTCAGTTAATTTTGGCTCAGTTAATTTTGGCTAAGTTAATTTTGGCTCAAATGATTTTTTGCTCAGTTAATTTTTAGCTCAGATAATTTTTGCTCAGTTAATTTTTGCCCAGACAATCTATGCTCAGATAATTTGTTCTCAGATGATTTTTGCTCAATTTCTGCTCAGTTAATCATTGCTCAATTTTTGCTCAATTTTCGCTCTATTTTTGCTCAATTTTTGCTCAATTTTTGCCATATTTTTAGTCATGTTTTGCTTAATTATTGCTCAAAATATTTTTCCTCAAAACTTCTAGATCAAAAAATTTTTGCTCACAAATTTTCCATGAATTTTTGCTCAAATATTTTCCTCAAAAAATTTCGCTCAAGAATGTTTTACTCAAAACATTTATGCTCAAAAAAATTTTGCTCAAAAATTTTTGCCCAAAAAATTTTTGCCTAAAGAAGTTGTGCTCGAAAAGTATTTGTTCAAAAAGTTATTGCACAAAAAATTAGCCTGAAAAATTTTCGCTCAAAAAACTTTTGCTCGAAAATTCTTGCTCGAAAAATTTTTGCTCGATAATATTTTGCCTTTAAATTTTTGCTCGATAAGTGTTTGCTCGATTAATTTTTGCTCGATGAGTTTTTGCTCGATTAATTTTTGCTCGATAAAGCTTTGATCGAAAAATTTTTGCTCAATTAAGTTTTGCTGGATGATTTTCTGCTCAAAAAATTATTGCTCAAAAAATTTTTGATCAAAAATTTTGCGTTAAAGATTGATGCTCAAGAAATTCTTTAGCAAAAAAATTTTGTTCAAAAAATGTTTGCTCAAAAAATTTGTGTTCAAAAAATGTTTGCCAAGTTAATTTTTGCTCAGCTAGTTTTTGCTCAGTTAATTTATGCTCAAAAGATTTTTGCTCAAAAAATTTTTGCTCAGGTAATTTTTGCTCGGTTAATTTTTGCTCGGGTTATTTTTGCTCGGTTAATTTTTGCTCGGTTAATTTTTGCTCGCTTATTTTTTGTTCGGTTAATTTTTACTCGGGTAATTATTGCTCTGTTAATTTTTAGCTGCGATAACTTTTGACTTAGATAATCTTTGCGCAGATAACTTTTGCTCAATTTTTGCTCAATTTTGCTCCACTTTTGCTCAAGTTTTGCAAAATTTTTGCTAAACAATTCTTTGCTCAAAAATTATTGCTCAAAAAATATTTGTTCAATAAATTTTTTCTCAAAAAAATTTGTCTCAAAATTTGTTGTTAAAAAAATAAATACAAAAAATTTTTTGGTTAAAAAATTTTGCTTGATAAGTTGTTGCTCGCAAAATTTTTGCTCGATTAATTTTTGCTCGAAGATTTTTAGCTCGATACATTTTTGCTAAATTAATTTCTGCTCAGATAATTTTTACTCACATAATTTTTGCTCAAATAATTTTGCTAAAATTATTTTTGCTCAATTTATGCTCAAAAAATTTTTGCTTGAAAAAATTTTCATATAAAAATGTTTGCCCCAAAAACTTTTGCCTTAAAAATTTATGTATGAAAAATTATTGCTCAAAAAATTTTTGCTCAAAATTTCTGCTCGAAAAATTTTTGCTCAAAAAAATTCTGCTTAATAAATTTTGCTCAATAAGTTTTTGCTAAAAATATTTCCTCAGTTAATTTCTGATCAATCAATTTTTGCTCAGGTAATTTTTGCTCAGGTAATTTTTGCTCAGTTAATTTCTGCTCAGTCAGTTTTTGTTTAGTCAACTTTTCCTCGACGAATTTTTGCTCGATTAATTTTGGCTGGATAATTTTTTGCTCAGATTTATTTTTGCTCAGATAATTTTTGCTCAATTAAATTTTTGCTTGATATATTTTTGCTATATAAATGTTTTCTCGGTTAATTTTTGATTGGGGAATTTTTGCTCGGTTAATTTTTGCTCGGCTAATTTTTAACTCGGGAATTTTTTGGCTCGGGTAACTTTTGGCTCAGGTAATTTTTAGCTCTGCTAATTTTTGGCTCAGTTAATTTTTGGCTCAGTTAATTTTTGGCTCAGGTAATTTTTGGCTCAGATAATTTTTGCTCCGATAATTTTTGCTAAGATTTTTTTTGCTCAGATAATTTTTGCTCAGATGATTTTTGCTCAGATAGTTTTAGCTAAGATAATTTTTTGCTCAGATGATTTTTGGCTCAATAATTTTTAGCTCAGTTAATTTATAGCTCAGTTAAATTTAGGCTCAGTTAATTTTTGGCTCAGTTAGTTTCTGCTCGGATAATTTTTGCTCGGATGATTTGTGCTAGAATAAATTTTGCTCGGTTAATTTTTGGCTCAGGTAATTTTGGGCTCAGTGGATTTTAGCTCAGTGCATTTTTGGCTCAGGAAATTTTTGGCTCAGGTAATATGTTTTTTTTATTGTATTTTTTTCTCAAATTCATTGTGAAAAAACTTTTGCACGGGTAATTTTAGCTGATGAATTTTTGCTCAGTTGATTTTTGCAAAAAATGTTTGCTCAAAATGATTTGCTCAAAAAATTTTTATCAAGAATATTTTGCTTGAAAAGTTTTTGCTCGAAAAGTTTTTGCTCAAAAAATTGGTTCAAAAATTTTTGCTCACAAAATACTTCTTCAAAAATGTGTTCAAAAAGTTTGTGCTCGGAAAATTTTTGCTGAAAAAACTGCTTGAAAAATTTTTGCTCCAAAAATTTTTGCTCCAAAAATTTTTGCTTCAAAAATTTTTGTTCAAAAAATTTTTGCCCGAGAATATTTCACTCAGTTAACTTTTGAGCAAATTATTTTTGAGCAAAAATCTATTGAGCAACAATTTTTGATCAGTCAATTTTTTGCAGTTATTTTTTGCTGAGTTAATTTTTGCTCGATGAATTTTTGCTCGAAATATTTTTATTTATAAATTTTTGCCCAATTCATATTTCCCAATTCATTCTTGCCCAATTCATTTTCGCTCAATTCATGTTTGCCCAATTCATTTTTGCTCGGTTAGTTTTTGCTGGGTATATTTTTGCTCGTGTTATTTTTGCTGGGTTTATTTTTGCTCGGTTATTTTGGCTCGGTTTATTTTTGCTCGGTTGATTTTTGCCCAATTAATTTTTGCCTAATTAATTTTTGCACAATTAATTTTGCCCAATTAACTTTTGCCTATTTATATATGGCCCAATAAATTTTTGTCCAACCAATTTTTGCCCAATTCGTTTTTGACTAACTCATTTCTGCCTAACTCATTTCCGCCCAACTCATTTTTTTCCAACTCAATTTTGCGCACCTAATTTTTGCCCAACTCATTTTTTGCCCAACTCATATTACCCCAACTCATTTTTGCCAAATTCAGTTTTGCCCAATTCATTTTTGCCCAATTCATTTTTGCCCAATTCATCTTTGCCCAATTCATCTATGCCCAATTCATTTTTGCACAATTCACTTTTGCCCAATTCATTTTTGCCCAATTCATTTTTGCCCAATTCATTTTTGCCCAATTCATTTTTGCCCAAATAATTTTTGACCAACTCATTTTTGCCAACTCATTTTTGCCAAACTCATTTTTGCCCAACTCATTTTCGCCCAATTTATTTTAGCCCAATTCATTTTTGCCCAATGCATTATTGCCAACTCATTTTTGCCAAACTCATTTATGCCAAACTCATTTTTGCCAAACTCATATTTGCCCAACTCATTTTCGCTCAATTTAATTTTGCCCAATTCATTTTTGCCCAATTCATTATTGCCCAATTCACTTTTGCCTAAATTAATTTTGCCCAATTCATTTTGGCCCAATTCATTTTTGCCCAATTCATTTTTGCCCAATTCATTTATGTAAAATTCATTTTCGCCCAATTCATTTTTGCCCAATTCATAATTGCCCTATTCATTTTTGCCCAATTCATTTTTGCCCAAATCAATTTTGCCCAACTCATTTTTACCAATCTCATTTTTGCCCAACTGAGTTTTGCCCAATTCATTTTTGCCCAATTCAATTTGCCCGATTCATTTTTGCTCAATGCATTTTTGCCCAATTCATTTTTGCTCAGTTTATATTTGCGCAGTTAATTTTGGCTCGGCTAATTTTGGCTCGACTAATTTTGGCTCGACTAATTTTGGCTCGGTTGATTTTGGCTCGGTTAATCTTAGCTCGGTTAATTTTAGCTCGGTTAATTGTGGCTCTTTTAAGTTTGGCTCTGTAAATTTTGGCTCGGTAGATTTTGCCTCGGTTAATTTTGGTCGGTAAATTTTGGCTCGGTTAGTTTTGGCTCGGTTAATTTTAAATCGGTTAATTTTGGCTCGTTTAATTTTGGCTCGTGAAATTTTGGCTCGATTAATTTTAGCTCGCTTAATTTTGGCTCGGGTAATTTTTGCTCGGTTAGTTTTGGCTTGGTTAATTTTTGGCTCAGAATATTTTTGGCTCAGTTAATTTTTAGCTCTGTGAATTTTTGGCTCAGTTAATTTTTGGCTCAGTTATTTTTTGGCTCGGTTTATTTTCAATTTTTTTGTCGTATTTTTGACTCAAATTTATTGTGCAAAAATTTTGCTTGCGTAATTTTTGCTCAGTTAATTTTTGCTCAGTTAATTTTTGCTCAGTAAATTTTTGCTAAGTAAATTTTTGCTCAGTTAATTTTTGCTCAGTAGTTTTTTGCTCTGTGAATTTGGTGTCGATAAATTTTTGGTTTGCTCAAAAAATTGTTTGCTTAGCTTATTGCATCTTCAAAAATTTTTGTTTATTGTTCAAAAAATTTTTGCTCAAAATAGTTTGCTCAAATTTTTTGATCAAAAATATCTTGCTTGAAAAGTTTTTGCTTTTAAAAGTTTTTGCTCAAATAATTTCTGCTCAAAAAATTTTGGCTCAAAAATTTTTGCTCAAAACATTTTTGTTCAAAAAAGTTTTGCTCTAACAAATTTTGCTCAAAAAACAAATCCGGTAACCAATATCAGCCATCATTGAATAAAATATCAGCAATTAAAATCCCTTATCGATTTTAACGATGAGTAAATTTCTAAATTTACAAATTTATCAATGACTTGAAGGATAAAATTTTAGAAATTAAAATTTCTTCTAACATTCGTTCTCGTATCATTACCGATAGCAAAATGATTCACACATTTTTATCCCTAAATGAGAAGGTTTGTGATGTCATTTCACTATCCTGCTACAGGTTAGTCTATTATACTCGTACATCGAATGTGATCAGAATGTGCGAGGATATTTCGTCCGTAGCATGCATAGCCACGCTGACGCTTTCTTCAAGTCAAATTCTATGTTCGACAGTTTGTATCACCGACTAGCCTTCAAGACTTTCTGTACGATTTCTGATGTTTTATTCAGTATAATGCAGTTTTGTTTGCATGGCTTCACTGCTTTACGCTGCGACTGTTATATCAATTGGAAAAATTTTAAATTTTGTCTCCGTGCTTTCTTCCGATGTCATTCAGATATGAGGCCCAAAAATAACCGAGCACTTGGCGGAAAACTCCAAGCGCTCAGTCCAGTTTTCAATATTTGAAAGCAGCATGCCAGAGAAGGAACGACTTTTAATGGTTTAATGCCATCATATTTTCGAAGGTGTGATGCTTCCTTGTGCATGCATATAATAGGTTACTCTACAACCAGGCTTGACATTCCGTGATTGTCTACACTTGTAAAATACGGACCCAAACATAATTTTTGCTGTTTCAGCGACCCGTGGTGATCTATACCATTTAGTGTCGTAGGTGAATGCAGAATTATTTTTTATACTTGATAGAATCGCAGTTTAAATTTTAAATTGACACAATTAGGCTGAATTATTTGTAGGCAAGTCATTTCAATTCATGTACTAACAATTTTTATTTGCCGTTATACCTTGAAAATATTTTCTTTACCCTAGAATATAGGCTTTATTGCCGGTGTTACACCTTCATGATCCCTGGGTTCTATTCAGGGTTGCGGAGTCGGAGTCGGGAGTCGGAGTCGCCGGAGTCGCATGTTTTAGGGTAGAGTCGGAGTCGGAGTCGCTTTTCTGAATGTGTGTGGAGTCGGAGTCACTTTTTCGAATGTGTGTGGAGTCGGAGTCGGAGTCGCTTTTTCGAATGTGGTGGAGTCGGAGTCGGAGTCGGAGTCGTTCATTCGGATGGGGTGGAGTCGAGGTTGGAGTAGCTATTTTTGATGTCTTTGATTCTAATTTTTTGCCAAAAAATATTTACAATTGTTTAAAACCAAAAGTAAACAAAGCAGAGCTAAAACACTTTACTGAAAAGCAAAAAAATTTGCAATGTGTTTATTGATTATTTTATTCAAAGTTCGAAACAGCGTATTTATACGTATTTTAAAGTTCGAAACAGCGTATTATTGGGTTCGCATACATTTATATGTGATGCCTACGAGTACGAAGTATAATTTTCGTACTGGAGTAATAATGCATGTATTATAGTGTGAAAAGTCGGAATTCATAATTGACAGCATCGAAACTTCATTCTGTTTGTTTCTGTTTCTTTCATTTCCCCTGCAATTAATGCATAGGATGTAGAAACTAGTAGTTAATGTGCTGCAAGTTACTTGCAAAACAACTCAGCTGATGTAAAACATTGTACTCACATAAAGAGTGGTAACTCTGTACGCTCTTAATGTCTCCATATTCTATACCAGTGGTTCCTTATAACGATCATTTTTAGTCTTTCTCCTGGTTATGCCCTGGCGTATTGATTGATAATGACTTTTTGATCAGAAACGTTTCTAGCCTTTAGGTTGTGATATATTGATAATGACTGGTCTTTGCCAAAACCAGAAGCTATTGTGTGAGACATAATGGCTTCCAATTTTCAGGTTACGTAATCGCTATTGATAATGAAAATTCAAGTACCTTACTTTCATGTTAATAACTGTATTATAAGTTTATTTTTTTCAGCAATATGTAGTACCCATGTACTTAAAATTTATTTCTTTGTTTTGTTTACTTCCTTGTCTTTAAGTCAAGTTAACATGTATTAATAATGAATATTTCTGCTTATTTCTAAAGTTGTTCCTTGAATTTTGCTTGGTTCTTCAAGAGTTATATTGTATTTCACCATTTCATTTACATGCTTTACTTTTATCTTCTGATCACTCCCCAGTTTCTATGTAAGCATATGCTCAAATGGAAATTTTTATAATTATGTTTTCACAATTTTAAAAACTGAAATAGTGTCTGCTTCTCAGCATAATATAATTAATGACTTTTTCTTAAGAAAGTTTTGGAAATGTTGTATGGTAATCAAAATCGGTTTTGGGACACTTGCAAAAATTAAATACAATGTGAGAGAGCTGCAGTGAAAATATCACAACACTAGCAAATACTACATTTAGTCACACACACATATTGTAACTGAAAGCAATGGACACTCTCTGTTGCAATGATTGTTGCAATTATGCGATAGTACAAATTTTTTGCTGGAAACGTACCAAATTTCACCAAAAATACAAAATGCAAAGAACGTGGCCGTTTATTGAAATAAGAAAGTGTCGAACACAAAGTAAAAAGTTAAACGAGAAGAAAAGGCAGTCTCATATTACGCACAGCGAGCTAAAAGTGGTTTTTGTTCGTAAACAAAACGTTCCGAAAACGTCAGACTCCTGCGACGAAAGCAGAGCAACTTTTACTTATTATAACCGAGATATACAATAGCTTTGAGCAATAATATGTCACCTATTCTGCATTGTCCCCCTGCATAGTGCAGGTACAGAGATGAAAAGACGGTGTGAAAATCCTGCCTACCATATCTACATGTATGTAAGATATATCATAAATATGTGGATTTTGAGCATAGCAATTGAAAAAATTATTGTAATTTCGTTGAATCGGAGCATACTAAGGAATAGATTAAGCTGCTGATACTTATCTATGCTTATCAGGGTATGCACTGCCTACTTTGCCTGTTCAGAAGACACCTGTCAGTAATATATATATATATATATATATATAATAGTGCACAAGACCCGTCATAAATGACGGGATTCGATATTGTCGTTATATTAATCTTCCAGATGTGGATGGCGAATAAATAAATTCATCCTAATAGTAGCCATGATTATAATATTATTGTGCTTGCGCACTGATGAAACTCGTATCACAGATACGATTATTAAGCATCCTTTCAGAGCGTGAAAGGGACAGACCAACCTACCAATTTTATTTGTTCAATACTGAGTTGAACACTGTAATAACATAGAAGTTATGCACAGGAAATACCCAAATGTATTTATTCATTTATTTGTTTAAGGAGACACTTGGCATTTTATTTGATACGAATAATCAACACTATATAGGGTGTTTTTTATGCGGAAATTTCAATCATAGGCACAAAAACTCAAAATAAATCGATTTTCACGAATGATAAAATGCCAAAACTCCTTAGTTTTCGAGTTATAAGGACTGAAAGAAACTTTAAAACTCAAAGTATAGGATACCTCGTGCGCGCCCATGTTAACGCTAGTCTTGATAGTTCCGACCCCACTAAAGCAGTTTGTCATTTTTACGATAAAACCTGCAAGCATTTTACTATTGCACAAAATTTGCAATATAAATGTTCGTTAGGAAATTAACACTGAGTCATCAATGATAAACTTTAGTAGCTATTTCATTAAATTAATAAGAAGTGCAAACATTATTTAATGCTTAATAGCTTGAAACTGCAGATACTTTTCCTCGCCGTAAAATGCTTGCAGTTCTCATTGTAAAAATATCAAAAACCTGTTCTAGTGGGGTAGGAACTATAGAGACTTCACCTTTTCACTTTAAATTAATCTGAGTCAAGGTCAATTTAATCCAAGTCAAATTCAAATTAAACCAACCCTAAGTTGAGTTAAGAAATGACGTAATCACTGGTTAATTTGAGCGTTTTTTTATTAAATATGCCTCTATTGTATGTAATGGGCAAGACAATCGTTTTTATTTCAGCGAGGAATACATAAAACTTCTGCCGGTGTCCGGTGTTGCAATCTAAAGACAAGCTGTCATAAAATGTGGTAAGCATCCAGCATCAGGAGGCAGAGTGTGATTCAGATCTGTGAGCGGTGTAAAAGATACAAGTCAATTATAAAAACTTCTGATTAAACTACTCACTGAAGTTGTTTTAAAATTCTACATTTATGGCAGTGTGCATTCATTCAAATATTTATGTTCAAGAGGTAATTTTATGTTACACACACACATAGAAGGATCGAGGAATTATTTACACTCAAATAGAGATTTTTATCCGTGAAATTTCACTTTATCACATGTATGAAATCGTGAAGACATGCTACTACATAAGATTATCAGTGGACGATATGTATATTTAATCCAAAAAAATATAGGAGCGAAGTCATTTTTTCGCTCGTCCAAACGATTTTCGTAAAAACAAGTTACAATTTTTTCATCGACATAGATGATATATTTGCCTTGGCTTATTAATTTGAATGGAGGGCAACACTTTTATTGCTAATGCAGGAATGTATGAGTGATGTAATGTACTCCTATAAATTGTATTCAAACGGAATCGTACATAAGTACTCAGTGAATCACATTTGTATATTTCTCTTAAAGATTAAATCTACATAACATCCAATAGTAATCTTACGTATTTGCATGTGTGTGATTTCATACATGTGATAAAATGAATTTTCAAGCATGTAAATCTCTAAATGAGAGTAAATAAATCCCCGATTCTGCAATGTGTAACATAAAATTTCCTTTTGAACAGATATATTTGAATGAATGCATGCTACCATTAACGTGGAATTTTAAAATAACTTCAATGAGTAGTACAATACAAAGTGAACTGGTTATATTTTATATTTGACTGGTATCTTTCACGCCGGTCAAAGATCTGAATCACACTCTGCCTCCTGATGCTGGATACTTGGCACATTTTACGATAGCTTGTCTTTAGATTGTAAGGCTATCTGCAACACAGGTGAAAGTTTTATGTATTCCTCGCTGAAAGGAAAAACGATTGTGTTGCTCATCACAACCAATAGAAACATATTAAATGCAAAAAACGCTCTAATTAACGAGTGCTCGTGTCAATTCTTAACTCAACTTAGAGTTGGAATAATTTGAACTTGACGTGGATTAATTTGAACTTGACGGATTAAATTAAACTTGACTTGGATTAATTTCAAGTTAAATAGTTAGCGCTAACATTGGCGCGAACGTGGTATCTTAATTTAGGTTTTAAAGTTTCTTCAAGTCCTTATAATTCCAAAACTAGAGTTTTGGGCATTTTATCATTCGTGAAGTTGATTTATTTTGCCAAAAAATATCCTATATATATAAAATGAAACGCTAGGCGTCTCCATCAATTTAAAAATAAATATGCGTTTTTGTGTGTAATTTCCCCTGTATTATTACAATGGGAATCAGCTTGATTGGATGGTATCATAAATACCATTCAAATGATGTAAAAACCTGGCATCTGCTCACGTTTATTTTTATGTAAAAAATTTTGCTTGAAAATCGAATCTATTATTGAGAGAATACAGCTTATCGTGGTAAAAAGGCATGGCAAATTTGTTGAAAACATTTTTGCTAATAATAATTTGAAATATAACACACAGTTGTTGCTTGCTTGGTTGGTGTGTGTGCCTGAGAAGTTCATAAGGATGCTTAATGACCGTATCTGTGATACGAGTTTCACCAGTGCACAAGTACAAGAATATTTGAATCGCGTGTACTATTAGGGTGGATCCATTTGTTTGTCATCGATATCTTGCAACTTTTTTAAAGGAAACTATCGAATCCCGTCATTTTTGAAAAATCGTGAATACTAGTAGATATATATTAGTAAAACTTGATTTTTCACATTCTTTTGCCAATTTAAAAGTCGTTCGTCCATGACGATCATACTAACCATGTGTACAGGTTGCAACACTTGCAAACAGTAGTATTCATCTAATAAATTGTGATTAGGTGGAGTCGGTGTTGGCGTCGCAAAATTCTGGAAAGGTGGAGTCGGAGTCAGAATCGGAGTCGCAAAATTCTGGAAAGGTGGAGTCGGAGTCGGAGTCGCAAAATTCTTGAAAGGTGGAGTCGGAGTCGGAGTCACAAAATTCTGAAAAGGAGGAGTCGGAGTCGGAGTCGCAAATTTATTCCTACGACTCCGCAACCCTGGTTCTATTGCCCGTAAAAATAACAAAAGCTGCAAAGCTGATGTACATAAATTACAAGATCGTAAGGAAAATAACATTTACTAGTTATCATTTCTAGTCAAATGAAGTTTCTTCAACACTGACTTGAAAGAGGTGGATTGACTTCTGAAATTCCCCAAAATACGGAAAATCCTGACTTAGGTTAAAATCGAACACCTGCCATTTTATATTTACTCGTTTATCCTTTTCATTTTTACTGTAGCCTACATTTATAAACAGGCTTTGAACCTGTTTAGAAATGTAACCCAGCGTAAAAATAAAAAACTTGAAATGCCAGAAGCATCTACTCGTATTTAGAACACGAACGCAAGCTCCAACATCAGCGACACTGAATCAAAATTGCTGCATTCAGTAATTAATACCAATTTCGGAAGCTACTGCAGTAGGACATCAGGGACTTGAAAGTGAAGGAATATTTCACGATAAGTGTCAGTTAATTGGAAGTGATCAAGCGTAGAATGAAGTGAAAAGCGTAGTGATCAAGCGTAGAAGTCTCAGCACCTAGTGAAGAGTGGCCCTCGTTAGAAATAATCGTTCAGCTCAGCAGCCTCTAATCGAATATAAATGTTCAGTGTCCTGAAATAAAACACCTGTCTTCTACGTACTAAACAATGACTTTAACTCTGCGGAATGATCGCAACCTCGACGAGCTGATGATTTTCAACGCAGCAACTTGAACAATTAATGAGAAAGTGAGTCACATTGATGGAGTGTTTCCAAATTAACCATTCCTGTGAACGCAAATGGTAATTTAAGTCTTGATCATCGAAATATTTTCGCTTTATTTCAGCGTAACACGTGATGTGAAACGTTTCTGAAATACTCAAATTCGTATTGTGACACTAATACGATAACGTCAATAATATCTAAATAGTATTCGTATCGATAACAATATTGAAGAAATGACCTGCCATTTTTTCGTCTTTAGTGCCTTGATGACAAAATGTTAAAAGTTAATAAAAATTTCCTCCCGTTTTGCTCGAATTGCTCTCAAGCTGAATGCCTGCTGATATCCACGCTGAAAAAAGTGCACAAAAAAGATCAAGTTTTGGGCCTTTCAAGTCAATAACCCCGGGTAGCATGATCAAAAATTGTACATTCACGTTTTGACGTTCAAGCGACGGACAAAATTGCTTGGAATCGCCATCAGGGAATCAAATGAAGGAGTCAGGCGGAAAATGACGAATTTTGGGACGAGGTAACAGCCATGGCGCACGAGCAGAGGCTCGGAGTTAGCTCAGAGGGCTTCGTCAAATTGAAGTAAAATTTACATGAATGGGACGCATAAAGACAAGTTTTTGCCTGTCACTTTGTTTTTTTGAACCTCCATTCTTTGATGGGGTTAAACTTGTTCAACATGATAAACGAGTTCTTCAACTAAAATTGTATCTTATACATATATAATGAAATGGTTTCTTTCTAAGAGAATCGCTTAGAGGTGTGATGATGAGTAATACACCTTTTCTTTCGTAGTGTAAGGATGCAGCTGATAATTCTGAGTTGCATCCACCTCAATGCATATACCATCTAAAAAGCAATTTACAGTCAACCCTCGATGAGACGGACTACTAGGGGGGGAAGGGTGGTCCGGATCAGCCGATTGTCCGGAATAACCGATATACCTACATATATAAGTCTATATATGCTCAAATAATCACCTTAATAAGGCCTAAATACATAATACATTATACTGTATGCACTATACTGCTGTATACTTTAAAATAATTAGCCTGTGGGGTAAAAGAAAGTACAATATTCACTACTAAAAAGTACAGTAAAAGTCATTTATTCATTTACGTTATGTAGATGACCAATGAGCTTGAGGTGATGGAAGTTTGGTGGTGTTGATGGTTTATTCTGAATCAGAAGGGGCTGGTGGTTGATAACCACTAGTAGAAGGTTGAGGTGACTGAGCTCGTGGGTCATCGATATTTTCGCCAGCTTCGTCAGCTTCGCACAAAGAAAAAACACCCTCTGTAGTGTTTATTATTCATTTCAAATAAAATGCTGAGTGTCTCCTTAAACGATTAAATGAATAAATAGATTTGGATATTTTTGTGCATCTGTGCATAACTTCTATGTTATTAAAATGTTCAATTCAGTACTGAAGAAATAAAATTGGTTGGTCCTGGTTGGTTGGTCTGTCCCTTTCAAGCTCTGAAAGGATGCTTAATGATCGTATCTGTGACACGAGTTTCACCAGTGCACAAGCACAAGAATATTTTAATCGTGGCAACTATCAGGATGGATTTATTTATTTGTCATCCACGTCTGGAAGATTTGTTTAACAACAATATTGAATCTAGTCATTTATGACAGGTCGTGTATATTATTATACACATATATACGTATATATTACTGACAGGTGTCTTTTGAGTAGGCAAAGTAGGCAGTGCATCCCCTGATAAGCATAGATAAGTATCGACAGTATTTTCTATTCCTAAGTATGCTACGATTCAACGAAATTGCAATAGTTAATTCAATTACTAGATGTTCAAAATCCCCAAAATTATGCAACATCATACATACATGTAGATAAGGTAGGCAAGATTTGCACAGCGCCTTTTCTTCTCTGTATCTACACTATGCAGGGTAACAATGCAGAAAAGGTGACATATTGTCGCTCAAACAATTTTATATCTCGTCTATAATAGGCCAAAGTTGTTCTGCTTTCTTCGCAGGGGCCTGAAATTTTCGGAACGTTTTGTTTACGAATAAAAGTCACTTTTAGCTTCTATGTGTGTAGTATCTATATATATATGACACGGTCTTTTATTTTTGTTTGACTTTTTACCATGTATTTGACACTTTCTTATTTTAATAAACACCCACGTTCTTTCATTTTGTATTCTTGGTGCTTTTTGAAACGTTTTCAGCAAGAAAATTTGTACGATCGCAGAAATGCAACAATTATTGCAGCAGAGATAGTGCATTGTTTTCAGTTACAATATGTGTGTAACTAAGTGAAGTATTTGCTAGTGTTGTGATATTATTTTCATTGCAGCTCTTTCACCTTGTATTTAAATTTTGCAAGTGTCCCAATACCGATTCTGATTACCTAAAAACATTTCCAAACATGCCGTCGTGGCTACTACTTTCGGAGAATCAAAGTCGGAGACGATTTGGCGGAGTTTACTGTAGGTCTGAGCAGGGGCTGGGCCGGTGTTACCGGCGGGAAGAGCTCGGTCAAAGTGAGATTATTCATACACGACGAGCGCTTTTACGTGGCTCGGTGCACGAACGCACGAAGGGCGGCATACAAAACTTTCTTAAGAAAAAGTCACCAATTATATAATGCTGAGAAACAGACACTATTTCTGTTTTTAAAATTGTGAAAACATAATTATGAGAATCTCCATTTTAGCGTATGCTTACTTAGAAACTTGAGAGTGATCAGAAGATAAGCATTAAACATGAAAATGAAATGATAAAATAAATATAACTCTCCAAAAACCAAACAAATTTCAGGGAACAACTTTTGAAATGAGCAGAAATTTTCATTATTAATGGATGTTAACTTGACCTAAAGCAAGGAAGTAGACAAAACAAAGATATAAATTTGAAGTGCATAGGTACTACATATAGCTGAAAAAATCAACTAATATTACAGTTATCATCATGCAAATAAGATAATTAAATTTTCATTATCAATAGCCATTACGTGACCTGAAAACTAGAACTCTTTTATGTATCAGACCACAGCTTCAGGCTTTTGGCAAACACTAGTCATTATCAATATATCATAACCTAAAGACTTTAAATATTTATGATCACAACATAACTTTTGGTTACTGCAAAGACAAGTCATTATCAATCAATACATCAAAGCACCATTAAAAGAAAGACTAGCAAAAATCGTTTTAAGGAACCACTGGTATAGAATATAGACACAGTAAGAGTGTACAAAGTTACCACTCTTTATGTGAGAACAATGTATTACTTCAGCTGAGCTGTTCTGCAAGTAACTTACAACACATTGACTACTAGTTTCTAGATCCTATGTATTAATTGAAGGGGAATGAGATAAACAGAAACAAGCAGAATGAATTTGCGTTGCTTTCAATTACTAATTCCGGCTTTTTCACTGTAATATATGCATTATTGCTGCAGTACTAAAATCATACCTCGCACTCGTGGGTATCACATATTTATGTGTGCGAACCCACAGTGACCATTGATATCAATGACCATTGATCGTATTAATTGATAGGTATAAATACGCTGTTTCGAACCTAGAACAAAATGATTAATGAAAACATTGCGTATTTTTGTAGCTTTTCAGTAAAGTAATTTAACTCTGTTTGGTTTGCTCTAGTGTTTAAACAATTCTGAATAATTTTTGCAAAAATTAGAATCGCAGACACCAAAAAATAGCGACTCCAACCTCGACTCCACCACATCCGAATGAACGACTCCGACTCCGACTCCGACTCCACACACATTCAAAAAAGCGACTCCGACTCCACCCTAAAACATGCGACTCCGGCGACTCCGACTCCCGACTCCGACTCTGCAACCCTGGTTAAAATTGATCCTTTTGCCACGAGAGACAGTTTTCAAAAAAATCTCTGCACTGCAGGAACACATGTCTGTGAGACAATAATTAGTTATGAACTCCAGAGGCAAAAACTACAGTCAAAATGTCCTCGCAAGACCCCATTACAAAAAAACACCGTTTGTAATCAAGATTACAATTTACAAAAGCAAATTTGAAACGAACATTTTGTTGGATGAATTTTGGGTTCTGATGACGCCACAATAGAGATTTATGGCCATTTCGATGTCATCAGCATTAAGTGAAGAGATGGAACTGTGTACAGTGTACACGGAAAAAAACTCATCCCAACTGAGCAACATGTTTGAAAAAGTGTAATGGTACAAGGCTGAGCGGCGCGTAATGATGCTCTACCATAGTAAATAATTTAAGATAATAAGGAGAAAGCTAAATCTTCCTAAATTTTAGAGGATAATTTGCAAAAATCAGCGGAGAAACTGGATCTTTAATCTAAATGGCTGTATCAACAGAGAAATGACCCTAAACCTATTGCAAATGTGACTCATGAATTGATATCAAGTAGCGATATCAAAGTGTTGACATGACTTAGTCAGTCACTTGATTAAAATTCGACGAAAAACTTGTGGGTCAAATACAAAAGTTAGATCCACGTACGACCACCAATCAACCAAAAGAATGGGTTAAGATTTCGCACAATTCTTGTCAAGACTTTTAAGACCTTATAAAATTCACCTAAAACTGTAGGAGCAAATGGTGATGCTTCTTCATAGATTTATTGATTTGGGGTAGATCTCTTTCTCTTTCAAGTTTTCAAATATCTATTTCAGTACGTGCATGTTTCGTTGAATAGTGCATGTTTCGTTGAAGGTAGGTAATTAATTGCTAGGTTACACAATAATTATGAACACCCAAGCGAAAGAAAGGGTTCCGGAAGATAGAAGTGCAAAATGGAGGAGAAAAGAGAAGACAGCACAAGAGGAACAGAAACATTCGTCCTCTTGCTAAGCCGCGTGCCTTGATGACAGCCCCGACGGAACTTCACAGCACTCGTCCGTTTGCACAAAGAGTTACTTCCGCAGGCACAGGTAACACTGGGTGACTTTCAGAAGCGATTGCCAAAATGGTAATAACAGTGGCAATGTTAATAATGAGGGTTATAATGCTTAAAACTAGAGGCCAATTAACGATCTCACCTCCGTTCGCTCTCCAAACCTCAAGTGTGTGGTGAAACTAGGTCCAGACTGCTTTGTAACATTTTTGTTTCTTCTTTTATTGCAGACATAATGAATTGTATTTTTGTACTGATGATGGAGCTGGACTCCGAAACGTTTTCCAATTATATTTGATTAGGTTCCTTGGAATTTTCTTCGTTTTTAAGTTTGTAATCAAGTCTGTCAATTTGTTTATAAATTTTACTACTGAACATGAAAAATGAATTCGCCAGGGAGTTTCTAGTAAGCGTTTAAACTGCTTGTTGCAATTAAAAATTGAATTATCGTTAGAGAAAATGGTGTCAACCACAACTTAAATAGATTCAGTTAGATGAACATTGGTATTGAAGACTATGTCAAAGTTACACATAAAATACTGGTTAAATAGTTGCGAGATCTGCGATGAAATGGACAGATTATAATTACTATTTTTATTATTTACGTAAGCGTAAACCTCAGTCGTCACTTCAACGGCGTTGTTAAGAGAGTGATAGTGAAGGGAATATCGAGTACGGACACGTACATCGGGAATCTAAGCACAATGTGTGTTCCCACACAGGCCACCCTTATGCAGTACCACGAGTGCGTTGCTACACAGGACATAATGCGCATGAAATAGCATGTCAGGAAGGAAGTTCAAACAAGATGAAAGCTTAGGAAGGAAGTAGTAGTTTTCTTAGAAAAGGATAGCAGTGAACCGAAAAAAGATGGTCCGTATTTCGAAAAGTAATTCGCCAGTGACCAATGATAAAAAATAGAGCCAGTCATTAGAAGAAAAAATATCATGTTCATGCAGGACTTTTTCAAGTGTATAAGTAACAAAAATCATCTATGACCTAAATGGAAGTGGTTTTCTTTCTTACTCATTAACATGTAATCACGATTGAGATATTCGAAAAATACTTGAGCATCATATGCTAACACAAAACGCAGCAAATACACCTTGCACAACGCACCACATTTGTGCAAGGCACAAATGTGGTACGCTGTCCATTGTTTCTCTGTGATAAATTCCATTGAAAATAAATGTGTGTTGTGCATTTTGTGAGGTAGTTCCGTTGGGGTTGAGTTGATCCGGATGTGAATGAAAACGAAAATTAGACATACATTTCGATGATGTAAATAGTTATATGAAACATTGTAACCAACTAAAATAAACGGTTTCACTTCAGTGAGATGTTTTAATACGAAAAATAAAATTTTATTCTTTCCAATCAAGTTTCAACGTATTTCCTTGGATATTCAGCACACTGATTTTTTTTCTTCCATAGAATAGATATAGAATCGTCCGCATTTGAAATTTTAAATGAGTGTAGGGAATGAAATTATTATTGAAATTATGTTATTTATTGAAATATAGGTATTCAAACGCAGGTTTACAACCGCGGAAAGCCATTTTGCGAGCAACTCTGTGGTTTATTACAGCAATTGTCAAGGATTAGAGTTGTGTGTTAGACTGTCTAGAGAGTCTCTGAAAATGTAATTTATAGCTTGATAATCCGGAAACAATTATTGACAGCAGCACTTGTTTGACAATAAAGTAGTCATTTAAAAAAAATTGAAATCTGAAATTGCTCCAATCCATCCATTAAGAAAAAATGCGTGAGTGAGCACTGATATTAACTCGGATTTTACAGTAGTTTTCGGAAGACCACCATAGTTACCGCTTTACAAATCATAAGAAATCCATGAAGTTATAAACTTGAACATCTGCTGTTTATGAACTAATCGAGTTACCAAACAATGAATTAAAAAATACAAATGTGCACATTTAATTGACTGAAAATTTACTTGAGAAAATTTTTTTTTGTTAAAATTAAACATGTCATTATTTAAACAACAAATTGTATGTGTAGGAAAACTTGACTATTTTAATTTTAGACATAAATATTTTAGACTCTTTTCATAATCCTTGACCAATAATTCTGAAAATACTTCCTGTTCCTGACTGTACCCAAACCTAAGGTGGATAGATAGTCTCGCCTTTAAACCAGTCGGATATTTCGGAATTACCCTTTGAACGCAAAAAATATATGATTAGTGTGAAATCCAATATTAACAACAATCCTATCCTGCACACACATGAACAAAAATCTTACTAGCTGTACCGGTATTCAGTGCCATAAAAAAATGTAAAAGCTAGCCCAGATAAAATTCGCTCAATGGCTTAAACAACAAGTAATTAGTAATTTAATTAACATACAGTATTTTCAATACAATTATTTCGTGGCAACACATAAACATAGACAGATAACAGGCTACTGTGATGTGTTTTTAAAGGATGTTCCCGGCACAGAGAGCAGTAGTTAATGAACAATAGGCAAAAATAATATTTGTGCGGATTGGGTAATCTACACAGTTGACATCAAAATATCTAATCTATAATGCTAGAACACCATCAGCGTTATCAATGAAATCCAATGCTTTAAATTATACACCAAGTGGTTACAATACACATTGAAAAATAGGTTATTGTGTAGCGTTTGCTAATAATCGAATTTCGAATTTTGGGTGCCAAAACATAGTTAATTAGATCAAAATAAACAAGTTTTTTTCATGTACTTTTCGTCGCAAATGACTACTTTACGAGTTAAAGCGGTATGGCACTTATCGCAATTGCATTGTTGCAAGCGCGGGAAAAGCGCGCTCGATTATTCGAGCGCGTCGAAAGGAAGAGTCCATTGCAGTGTTGCCATACAACGCTCTCGATGAATTTCTTTCCGCTTCAAAGACCAGAGTTGGGGTGAGTAATTTACTGCTATAACTCGTTGAATGCTCATTTGCGACGGAGAATGCATCGAAAAAACTTGTTTATTTCGATCTTATTAACTATGTTTCGGGATCAAAAAATCGAAATTCGATTAATAGCAAACGCTACACATCAACCGAAAAATAATCGGGGATGCCAAGTTAGAACTTACCTTCATTGCCAGGAATTTGTAGTTCATTCAAGCGTTTCCACCAAAAGCAGTCCTCTAGAATACACTGCTTTCTGCTTAAGACACAAAATATCTGTAGTAATTAACTTCATTACATTAATGTGGGAATTCACTTCCACCTACACATGCTTCCGCCAACGCACTTGATGACACAACTTCGACTGACCCAAGTCAAGTGAATCCGCTGATCGCTCTGCTCTGTAGCGCCAGCGAGACACTACGTGACAGGGAATATTAAAGGAGCTCTGTGATTGGTGGAAACCGAAAAGAACTTGGAAAGAAATCAAAACAATTGACTTGATGAATGTAGCTCTATAAAGCGTCCATGCGTCATGAATTTCGTAGAGGACTGTTTTGTTCGTATTATCAATGATGGTGATGGCAATACTCAATGACAGTGTCATGCAACAGTCCTCGTAAACATGTTCAACGTGTTTTGCCAAGTTAATGCAACCTTAATTCGAGCGTTCTGTGAACACACCCACCTTTCTCATGTGCGGCGTTTCTGAGAGATTCGCTCTGCTGTCGCGTCAGGATTGCTACTACATAGTTTTCATCAAATAATCTGGAATGAAGTAAAATAATACGTTGTTAAAATAGTTTTGAGTTTCATTCACAGTTTAACACATAATTCAGGGGATAATAAATAATTAATTGCAGTGTTAACAATTCATGCTTATGAGCGGTAAAAGTAGTATAGCGTACAATGAGAAGTTAGCTTTGAAGCTGGAGAAAATCTTCCAATCCCACGGGGTTCTCATCTTCCATTGCACGATGATAGGGCAGCGCGGCTGCATAGCAGATAATATTATGCTTTACGTTTAGATCCATGGCATTTCGTTTCGATTACTGCAGTATTACTGGCTAAACTTTAGGTATTATTATCATTCAATGGAACACAAAAATCGTGAGCAATTTCCTATTTTTGCTTGCTGATGAATAGTGATAGCAAAGTAGAGAGATATTGTTTGAACATGCACCGATGAATTGTGCAGGCAATTCAATTCCTTATTTCCGTTGTGCGTTATTTTACATTGAGCTCAAAGAAGCAGTGGCGATTGGTAGCTAGTGAATTTGTGTACAAGTATTCTCTCCTTGAGGGAAAATTATGATCCATGATAACATTTTCAACCCTGTGAGGAACAGGTTTAAGGGGAGATATGGAAAAAAAATTCGTTTTCATGAATCAGTCCAAACTCCGAGGAATCGAATTAGAACAAAGTTGTTTGAGGTAGGCTTCAAAATAGGGAATTATTTATGAAAAACAGTACATTGAAGTACAGTTACTTCAAATTTAATACAGAAAATGGACGGAGATACAACTTTCCTTTGAACCAATTCCTTGCAGAACTTTCGCACTCTTATCACCTTAGGAACTAGTATAAAAGCGTCCTTATCCGATAGTTTCCCCTTTCCTGACATAATATAAAGTTTGTTGACCAATCGTACATTTTTTCCCCAAATAAAAAATACAAAAAAAATGAAGAAATAATTTTAGTATTACTCGTTAACGAATGAGTACAAGCAGTTAATTGCTCAACAAATCAGTCAGCAATTCTGCACGCCATAGCCGTCTCAAATGATCTGATGATATTTAAAATGAATGTGAACATTTAACATAAATTTGGCTCAAAACCAATGCCGTTTTAAACTCAGTTTTTGGGTAAAATTTTAATGTTACGATGATGGGATCCACTATCCTGAGGTTCCTTGTGGTTGCGGTTACACGCTATACAACCATTTTAATTTATCAATGTAATGGCCCATGCTCAATACATACAAGTTTGCCGACGGAAAACGTGGAAATAATCCGCGCTAACACAAACCATGCGCGTGTAAGATAATGTATTCATCAGCTAGAAACCCAAATACACGTTGGAAATTTTTCGCGTTCCAGTGAAAATGAATGAAGTTGAAACACCTCCGTTCTTCATTTGCATTGATGCGTAGCACCTGCACAAAATTACTTGTTTGAAAAAATCTATTCATGAAATTTTTCGAACTAAGCATGATTAGGTATTTGTGTAAAATTAAGTTTGTATTATTTCGTTAAATTCATCAAAGCACTCTGCAGTGAACATTTTCTGGCTTCAGCGACACGTGCGATTTAAGCTGTTGAACTTATGTTGGCGATGATGAACCATTAATTAAAGTCTGCAGTAAGTAAGATTATAAATTTCGACCCCTTGGTTATAATCTGCATTTTCTTGAAATCTCGAACGAACGTGCTACCTCCAGCTATTTGCATTAGGCGAAGACAGGGCGCGTTCCCAATGACATTAGTGGATGCATGCATCGCACGTGATGTGATATAGAAGCGTTGTTTTTCCGCTTGTAATTGGTCCGCTGTACACAACTTTGTATTTAATTCCCTGTAGTTTGAAAAGCAGAACACAATGGTATCATATTTCCAACTGTTTCGGGCTTGAAACTGCTTTTGCGTTTAAAATGAGGATACGTATGCTTTTCGTAAACACAAACTTCACGAGAAAATAATATTTGTAACAATAATATTTACTTAGAGCTAGTTTCATCCCAGGTCACCGATAGGACGAACGCGTGGAAAGTGTTTCTTATCGTACGATATTGAGTTGATGTATATTTTATGGCTTTCATACGTCAACTTATTCATGGAAATAACTACATTATATGACACGCCCAACAGTTAATGCAGAGGAATGAATAGACTGTACTTGGGAACAGGAAAGTGGATTATGCAATTCGCAGTCATGTTTGTGAAAGTTATTTATCAGTAAGTTCGATAAAATGTTCTAGACAGAAGTCATTCAAATTCAGCAAAACAATATTTTGTATCAAATTTCGGTTTGCAAACGCAGCTCGTTCAAAATATTTATTTGCATTATTTTATCAATATTGTCAATATTCTTCCATTTGTACAATATTATTGTTTTTTCAACAAAAAATTAAAATGAGTTCGCTTAATACGGGTAAAAAAGTCTACTCTGTCAATTCGACGGTAAAAATGGCATGAATTGAGTACCGAATTTTTAAAGTGTATTTGTTCATGCTACGTAGAAGAGCTTTCTGCTGAAAATTTTTACTAGGGCGGATGATATAATGATCGAAAACGCTCATGGTTCTTAGCAGGGTCAATGCCCTGCAGATCTAAGCGAACAAACTCGATGGCTTTTTCTAATGTTTTATAATGGATTGCCAGTCAAATTTGGGTGTAATTTGTTTTATCAAAAGTTTACTAGTACGTGGAAGTTTCTTCCCTATTCTATGACGTCACTGTGAGTGAAAACATGAGTCATGCCCAGTGAACGATTGACGTGTCTTTAGGCAGTGATTGTTCAAAAAGTTCTGGTAGCTGCACAGGCTGATCGCGATAATCTCAGCTGATCACATGTGATTGGTATCACTCCGTGTAGTTCACGAGGCTAATGATTACAACGGCAGTGGCTGGCGCAGAATTAGAACATTACGTAAAGACAGAAATTATGTTTGGATCGCTACACTAACCTTTCTGTGAGTCAATTTTAAAAGTGCTTCACTGCATTTATTTTTGTTTACCAAAGGATCCAAAGGTATTAACAGATTTTATATCTGAAAATAGGTGAAAATACAAACAAAATTTGAAACTCTGAAACTAAACACGTCGTAAAAAAAGCTTGGCTGATGTTTTTTCATTTCTTATAGTATTTTTTACTATTCAATTTTGATTGCATTCTCGAACAACCAATAAAAGTGGGTCAAGTAAGGCTCAAAATGCTTTGGCCACAAAAATTTTCCCTTTATCAGACTCTCATTTTTATTTGAAGAAATTGAAGTCTATGCAGGTCAAATAGAAAACCTTAATGCAATTTAAAAGCGTTTTTCATTCGCAGCGCATTTTTGGCAACTGGTAATTAATACCTTACATCCAGTGAATGAAATAGCTGCTAGGTACCTGTCAGCAATCATAAAATAGTACAATGTTTTCACGTGCATTACTTGTAATCAGGGCAATTGTGTAACGCAGTCAGAAACATACTGCTTGTGTGTGCAAGCAGAGGTGTGACCGTTGGTGTTAGACCTTGCACCAACATTTCCAGCATCGAGAATAATTTGAAAGGGCTTCGATGTTGAATTACAGCCCAAAAAAATTGATTATATATTCAGGAAGCCGTACCTGCCTCACAATATCAAATACGCCATCGTAGGAACTCTGTTCCTACCCATACACCTCAAATACGTAGGAACTCTGCTTCGATTTTTAAGTGAACCGCTCGCATTAAATCAAATAAAATGCTAGGAAGGAATGATTTTTAAATTACACCTTACATTAGATGATTCGAGTGAAAATTAACTCCATCAATATCAATGAGTAGTACACAAAGATTTGAACTCACTTCCATGGTCAATACACGTCTGCAGCTCACAGGGCATCGAATGGAAAAAGAAACAGCTAGGCCAATAAATATTCCACCTGATATCGAATTTTCAAAAATATGCAGTCGCCCTTGAAATTTCAAAATCTGGTAGAAAATGTTATTGTGAAGTTTTGAGCAAAAATTAATATAAGTTAAAACGCCCTTTTCACAAGTTTTAAGCTCGACTAATTTCTGGTTTTTGAAATAATTTTCCAAGCTGGGATCGAGTCGCATCTGTTCATCTAGTCTTACGCACTCTGCACTCCAGTAAATGGTGCACGTCCTCTCTCATTAGTTTTCAAACCACTTGACAATTTTTTTTAAATGACCACGCTTGTTGGTCTCGCCTGGGTTACGCTGCTTAGTCTCGAACTTCGGAGTTGTTTTTGAGAAGAACACGCAAGGAAACAGTACTTGCCACCTCGAGAACGTAAAAACAAATTTATCAATCGACCTATATCAAGGCCTTTGTTCTGTGATAGCTGTATATTAATAACCAATCCTTGAATTTTCATGACATCTCACATGATTTAAAACGATCTCAAGACAGTTTTCGAACATTTTGGAGACTGAGAAGGGGCAAATCACAGTATGTTCAATAATGTACTAATTTAGTAATGATTCAAAAGTTGAGTTCATCCAGGAACAAATCCTCTTCAAGACTGCTTACCGACTGTCTAATAGTGTATCAAGTAACTAACTATCAAGTGCATCACAACATTCTTATGATTGTTATAGGAGTTCGTTCATAGCTTAGTCCCAAACAATTGTTTGGACGGATATTGTTTACGCTAAGCGAGAGTAAGGAACAATCCATATTGGACGGATACTTGGGGAATCTATACACATGGTGTGCTCCCACACTGAACATCCTTGTGTAGTAACACGAGCGTTTTCCAACGGAGGTCACCCAGGGCATTGGAACAGCAGGTCAGGAAGAAAGTTCTAACGCTACAAAAGTTGAAGGAGAAAACATATAGCTCTGGAGAAAGGGATAACAGTGATCATAAAAAAGATAGTAGTGATAAATTAAACAAATTTACTTCAACAAAAGAAGTAAGTACCTTTAATTAACTCGGGCACTCGCGCTTCACCACTGGGAGCGCCACTCATCAGGAATGCAGTACTTGGTTCTCCCATAGTTTAAGGATCACATTAAATATACTCGCTGTGTGAAACCTTTTTTTTTTCACCGTATTCAAAAATTCGTTCAGTAATTTAAATTTATTCCGTGTTTGTCAATAAATTAAACGCAATCTTTTTCTTGATAACCAATCACAGCTGAGATACGAGTGCTGCAGGACGCCGAACGACCTTGGACCACTCGGAGCGATCGGTTCGTGCTACGCGCCCACCAATATTCAATGCAGTAGATTTGCGGGTTATCTGAGTTCGGTTGAGCCGACAGTGACTTTATGCAGCGTTTCCAAGTTTTTACCGAAGCTAATACGTGTGCAATGAGCATGAAAGCTTTAATTAGTGCTGAGATGTCAGTGATGTTTAAATTGCGCATTGAATTAAAGATAAAAGTGAGCATGAGTACCATTCAACCTAGCTAAGCATGAATTAGATGTGGAATTTGTTCGCTTGGGCAAAGTACGCCTCATAAATCTGTAAGTTTATGCACGTATATATAACATTGTGACAAAGCTCCCATGGAAGGTAAAATTAATAACTAAACGCACACAAGTATGTGCACTCGTTCAACCAAATTTATTATTGTAGAGGTACCTTGCGATTAAGCGAGCCTAAGAAACCACAAGTTTCTAATGACAATAAAAGGCACAAGTGCAAACGTAAATAAGCATGGAATCGAATGTTACCTATCTTTTGATTCTTATTCTACTCGGTGGCTGTGCGTTACGTCTCTAACAGCATGATCTTGAAAAGCTTCTCGAGAAAGAAGCAAGTTATTCGTTCCTGTTGCCACTATATATTCCATTTAATTCTAAATAGAGATTAATGCGGTGGCACTGGGGTGATGTGGAGTTTACTAGCGTCCAAAATGTATTAATATGTCCACAAATGTTTTACTCTTTTTAAAATTAGTTAAAATTATGCTTATAAAGACTTGTTGAATATGACAAAAAAAAATGTCTTAAGAATATTTTATTTTAAATAAATATATTTTAAGAATATTTTTGACGACCAACAAACAAACGTGGCGATCAATTCCAAACCGTTCATGAATGAATGCGTTACAAGTTTAAAAAGGCACTTTTAAAGTCCACAGGAGAACTAAAACACTTATTTGTAACGAACAGTGAGTAGGAATTATTTAATCGCAAAAGGCAAGCTACACAATTTATCAATAATGGTGTACACTCATACGAACACATTTAAATAATTCTTAATCGGCAACAACCAAGTTTTGTAATCTTTCGAGTTATACTCAATCTGACATTAGTTCTCTTATAAAAAGAATAATAATGAAAATAATATGAAGTAAAAAATTCAATCGAAGCATACTTAATAATATCGATCCTCAAACCGTCCTCAAAAAGGTACGATGACAAATTACACATTAACTGGATTAAAAACGAAAATCACTATTACTAGCGGTAAAAAAATTTAAGTACACTGTTGGAAAATTTGTCGGATATGGATTTATGTAGTTCATTTTCAAAATTAAATGTGAAATATCGTGTTCAGTTTTTAATGTCGTATTCAGATTAACAGTTAAGTTGTGATCAAGCTCCTGTAGCTTCTACGCTTGGGCAGGAGGGGCTTCGACCTGCTTTACCCGGAAGTTGTTTTTGATATTCCTTTGAGACTTACTAAGGATACGAGTTCTGGTTAAGCGCTTCGCAGCTGCGCGTCGCCTTCGACGCTGAGTTTGGTGCTGGGGTTGCATCCCTCTGGCACGGGGCGAGTCGAGGCGTCCCCTGCGTAAATTCCCCGCCCACTCCTCATTTCCTCTTCGTCAGTTCCTTTGGTGCTCTATCTCTATTCTCGATTAGTGTGCGTGTGTGTGTGTTTGTGTGAGCGTGTGCGTGATTAATACCAAGCGTTCCAACACAGAGTTGCACCATAGGCTCAGGTGTGTACTGTTATTGACAAATACATTTTGGTAATCGTAAATAAAACGAAATGAATGTAAAAATATTATTAAATTATGGTGGGATTTTAGAATTGTAACTAACGGTGTGATTTGTTTTACGCAGTCTCCTCTAATCATCTTGCCGCAGTTTGTCTACCGTGGTGTCAATTTTGTCGCACTGCTTCAGCGGCTGTGCTTGGCGGCGGTGGTGTAGGTAATTTTCCTTAACTTTGACCTCGCTAAATCCTAAAATATGATTATATTCATTCATATGAGCTCATGTCATATTGACTGTTTTCCTTACATTCTACCATTCTTTTCCAGCTGACGTTAACAGAGATTGGACATTTTTGAGCCGGAGTTTTAGTGTGGCTGGGGACGCTGAGATCCAATGTTCTCGTAAAATTACTGCCGGACGCTGCCCACTAGCGACCTGAAAAGCGTACCTGCTTCCTTCGATCGGATCAACTGCGTACGCAGATCTTGAAAAGATTTGAAAGGATTTCGAACAAATAAAATTTCAGATCACTAAAATTAAATAAAAGATCGCCGTTACGATGCTTTAATGCACACTTACTGTCAAGTACATATGACCTCTTTTGACGTTATCAAAGAGTTTTTTAACTTCTAATCTGGCCGTGCTTTAATAGACTTCTTCTGAAATGTCTGGTAAACGTAGACTTATTATTCACTCGTATATCCACGGTTTAACAATGACATAGAAAAATTTTTGAATAAACTCTTGTGTATTCCTTCTCCTTGAATGCTTGTATGAGAATTCAGAAAATTTCCCTCGATACAATGCTCAAACAAATGATTCATTTGAGACTCTGAAAACATGAATTGTATGATTTTTGTCAGTCATCCCTAAGGAATTTCCTGTACAAAACATTGACTAACGATGGCGACAAAAATCTCAAACAATTGGTATGCGCACAAATTGACATTTTGTACCATTTTGCTAGAAAAATGTGGAATCAATTTCGTACTACCTTTTAAGAGAACAATCTCAACACAATTTAACTAAAACTTGTAACTCGCTTCGTGGTAAAATCAGCGATAAAAAATCCTATAACGCGCTCAAAATTAATCTCGAATCTATTCTCTAATCTAAGTATTAATGATGAAAAGGCAAATCAATCGTCTTGGGATGATTTAGGATTTCAAGATAATTCACTCATGAATTTCACCGATTTCTTTTTCATGAATAATATGCGCCGGTGATATTTCTATCATTTTTTCATTGGTCGTCATGGTAATTCATTTGAATTTTTCATTTCAATCTCTCTCATTACACATTTTCATGTTTGTTTGTAGGTAATTATTTAGGAATTACATTTACGACCAACCTATTATTTGATTAGCCCAATAGGTCAAGGCTACCAGGTTAAACTAATGGTTAAAACAGTGTTTGTTCGGCTGCTTAAGAATTCAATGAACTTTTCCGGGACCACAAGTGAAGATGATTAATTGTAATAAGTCTAATTTCCAATAATTCTGATGTTCACTTACGATGAATAAATTGTTTGAATATATACCTGTTCCACAACAGTACTAATCAAAAATTTATTTCTAACACATCAACCTCTCAAATGAAAAGATATAAAGTATAACACGTTAAAGACATTCGGTTCCATTTAAATTCGCTCTGAGCCGAGATACAGGCGAGAGCTTTCTAATCTCCGGAGGAATTTTTGAAAGATTCAGGCAAAGTTGAGCTATCATATCCCATGATTCAGATATTCTTGACATAAATAGTTGAGTTTAATTCTGAATTTACCAGTAACATATTTTTTCAGCTTACAAATATCCCACATATTGTAGCTTAAAATTTATGCTAGGATTCGATGAATGTTTTTTCAATTATCTCAAGATGCGGTGAATGGTTGGGAGCCTCTGGGTTATTTAAGAGAAGTGATAGGGTGATAACAGTGGAGTAACATACCAGTACATCCTCGTACAAGAGAGGTGTTCCATACAGCACTGCCATTGTGGTGGTAAAACCACGCTTGTTTTACGTAGAAGAATACAAATATCAGTATTCTCCACTGCAATTCAACATCTCGGCGTTTAACAAGATAGTAGTATTTTCATTACTGTGAGATTTTCTGAGCAAATGAATGAATGAATTTGGGATAAGTATTCGACGATAGTTTCAAAATTTTATTTCAAGTCTACAACTGAATCATCAGCGAAGTGGAATAAAAGCTAGAGTAAATATTGTTAAATATCGTAGAAGGCGCATTTCGGCTCATGTATTTTTGATTAACAAAATAAAGTAAAGTATTAACACAGAAACCAATAGAAACGAAAAGTCAAGTCTTAATTAGATTTATTACGAATGTTTCGTTCATAAGAAAGTTCTCTACAACTTTGAAATTGAATGAACCGTTCATTCAAAATTCAGCTTAACCAGTAGACGCTTGCTGACAATATAAAAGTTATGTGATAGCGGTTTAAAAAACAGAAACAATTTTCTTGTACTATTTTAAAAAGGAAAATGGAGGAAGGAGTGGGGAAATGGATTATTGGCCCATAATTTTTCACGGCAGGAGCTCTGAATTACGTTGAGTGATGATTATACTCGTAATTAACCAGTATATAGAGATTGACGAGAGTGCGGATCAAAGTTTGAAGAAGAACTGCCAAAATTCTGAAAATTTTCAGTGTCAATAACATTCATAGGTTATTCTTCAATTCTTGATCACGAGTTGCCTGAAAAATTTTGAAAAATTAAGCTTTCCGAAAAACTCAGGCCTCGTTAATACTATTTGTTTTCAGGGAAGCCACATTTTGATATCTGCAATTTTTTTAAAAATAATTACTGAAGTCAAAAAGCACACGTCCCAAAGATATTTACAAACGATTCAATAAAAAAAGTTTCCGAGAAGTAATATCGTTCTAGAAAATAAGCTACAGCGACGGTTATAAACGGTGCGAGATCTATTTTGCTGGTTCAAAGCTTTGAAAGATCAGCGAGGTAAATACACCGTTAACTCATTCAAGTACTATCTAATCTAATCCATATTGGTCACAAATAATATAATATTGGCTTCCAATTCAGTTTACAAAATATTCTACTTAAGTGCTCGTTCATTTATTAAACTCATAATTTTCCCACCATAATTAACAGGCAGCAATCAAAACAATTTCTATTCACGCAAATAAATGATTGAAAATTTATCATAGTTATGCACAAAAAACATCATGAACAATTTCCTATCATGACCATTAAAACTAGAGAACTGTACACCAATCGGTGGACCACTCACAGCAACTGTCTCGCGCTTCTTTGGCAGACCACAGGTATTCTACTTCAACGATGCCGTTCGAAGGAAGAGAACGACACTACTGCATCTAGTCGCCTTCGATCGACGCATGAGCCACTCGAGAATACCAAAAAAGAAATCCAGAGTCCAGTAGGCTACTAGTGCGGTCAAGACCCCAGATTTTTGAAAACGTGTTGAGTAGTCCAATAAACCTTTCCACCCTTCAATAACGCCTCCTCGACGTCGGGAAGCCGCTGAAGGAAAAAAGACACCCCCTCGACTTCAGGAGGCCGCTTGGGCAAAAAGGACGCCTTCTCGACTGTGGTGTTGTGGTGTTTGCCACCGCCAGAGGGCGCTCTAACGGTGTGCGCTCTGCCTCCGAGAGATGGCGATCTTGCCGCCGCTTCCGAGCGGCTGCGGGCAGCCGGCAGGCAGTGTGCTCTGGACAGTCGTAGTGTAAGGACGTTACTACGTGCTTGGTTTTTTGCTTTGCGCCGTTGCTCAGTACCGTGACTCAGTGACGGCGTTGGTTTAGTTTCTGTGGAGAAACTGTAGAAAGCTATTGCAG
>JACJUY010001726.1:0-41695 GCA_014220935.1 Platorchestia sp. MABIK | reverse complement strand
CGAGGTCGGGAAGCCGAAGTAGCAAGAAGGACGCCCCCCCGACGTCGGGAGGCTGCTGGAGCAAAACGGCCGCCTTTTCGACGTCGGGAGGCCTGTGAAACAAAAAAGACGCCCTCTCAACGTCGGGGGGCAGTTTGGGCAAAAACGACGTCCTTCCGACGTCGAAAGGCCGCTGGTGCAAAAAGTACGCCACCTCGACGTCGGTAAGCGGCAGGAACAAAAATGACGCCCTTCCAACGTCGGGAGGCTGCTGGAGCAATAAGGATGCCCCTCAACATCGGAAGGCCGTTTGGGCATAAACAACGCCCCCTCGACGTCGGGAGGCCATTTTGCTGCAGCGGCCTTTCGACGTCGAGTAGCGTTCTGTTTCCTCCAGCGGCCTCCCGACGTCGAGGGGGCGTCGCTTTTGCACAAACAGCCTCTCGACATCGAGAAGGCGTCCTTTTTGCCTAAGGGGCCTCCCGACGTCGGGGGGGGGGTCCTTTTTGCACCAGCGGCCACCCGACGTCGAAGGGGTGTCCTTTTTGCCCAAGCAGCCTCCCGACGTCGATTGGGCGTTCATTTTGCTCTAGCAGCCAGCCTCCCAACGTCGAGGAGCGTTCTCTTTGCTCCAGCGGCCTCCCGACGTCAAGCGGGCGTCTTTTTTGCTCCAGCGGCCTCCCAACGTCGAGGAGCGTTCTGTTTGCTTCAGCGGCCTCCCGACGTCGGAAGGGCCTCATTTTTGCCCAAACGGCCCCCCGACATCGAGGAAGCGTCCATTTTGCTCCAGCGACCTCCCGACTTCGGAAGGGCGTCGTTTTTGGCCAATCGGCCTCCCGACGTCGATTAGCGTTCTGTTTGCTAAAGCGGCTTCCCGACGTCGAGAAGCGTTCTTTTTGCTCCAGCGGCCCCCCGACGTCGGGAGGGCGTCCTTTTTGCCACATCGGCGTCCCGACGTCGAAGAGGCGTCCTTTTTGTTCCAGGGGCCTCCCGACGACGAG
The DNA here is from genome assembly GCA_014220935.1 of Platorchestia sp. MABIK. Taxonomy (NCBI): domain Eukaryota; kingdom Metazoa; phylum Arthropoda; class Malacostraca; order Amphipoda; family Talitridae; genus Platorchestia; species Platorchestia sp. MABIK. Next base: position 40,715 of record JACJUY010001726.1, on the reverse strand, counting down.
GAAGCGTCCTTTTTGCACAAACGGCCTCCCGACGTTGAGGACGTACCCTTTTTGCTCCAGCGGCCTCCCGACGTCGGAAGGGCGTCATTTTTGCCCAAACAGCCTTTCGACGTCGAGGGGGCGTCCTTTTTGTTCCAGCGGCCTTCCGACGTCGAGAGGCATCCACTTTGCTCCAGCCACCTCCGGACGTGGAGGGAGCGTCCCTTTTGCTTCAGCAGCCTCCAGACGTCGAGGGACGTCGTTTTTGCCCAAACGGTCTCCCGACGTCGAGGGGGCGTCATTTTTGCTCCAGCGGCCTCCCGACGTCGAAAAGGCGTCTTTTTTGCCCAAACTGCCTCCCGACGTCGAGGGGGCTTCTTTTTTGCTCCAGCGGCCTCACGACGTCGAGAAGGCGTCTTTTTTGCCTAAGCGGCCTCCCGACGTCGAGGGGGCGTCTTTTTTTGCTCCAGCAGCCTCCAGACGTAGAGAGGTCGTCCTTTTTGCTACTTCGGCGTCCCGACGTCGAGGGAGCGTTCTTTTTTCTCCAGCGGCCTCCTGTCATCTAGGAGGCGTCTTTTTTGCTCCAGATGGCTCCCGACGTTGAGTTGGCGTCGATCTTGCCCAAACAGCCTCCCGACGTCCAGGGGGCGTCCTTTTTGCTCCAGCAGATTTCCGGCGTCGAAAAGGCGTCTTTTTCGCCCAAGCGGCCTCCCGACGTCGAGGGACGTCGTTTTTGCCCAAATGGCCTCACGACGTCGAGGGGACGTCCTGTTTGCACCAGCGGCCTCTCGACGTCGCAGTGGCGTACTTTTAGCCCGAGCGGTTTCCCGACGTCGAGGGGGCGTCTTTTTTGCTCATGCGGCCTCCCGAAGTCGAAGGGGCGCCCTGTTTGCACAAACGGCCACTCGACGTCGCGGAGGTATCCTTTTTGCCCAAGCGGCCATTCGACGTCGAGGAGGCGTCTTTTTTGCTCCAGCGGTTTCCCGACGTCAAGGGGGCGTCCTATTTGCTCCAGCGGCTGCATGACGTCGAGAGATCGTCCTTTTGGCCCGAACGGCCTAACGACGTCGAGGAGGCGTCAATTTTCCTCAAGCAACCTCCAAACATAGAGGGGAGCGTCCTTTTTGCTACTTCGGCGTCCCGACGTCGAGAGGGCGTCTTTTTTGCTCCAGCGGTTTCCCGACGTCGAGGAGGCGTCCTTTTTGCCCGAACGGCCACCCGACGTCGAGGGGGCGTCCTTTTGCTTCAGAGGCCTCCCATCGTCGAAGAGGCGTCCACTTGCCCAAGCGGCTTCCCGACGTCGAGGAGGCGTCCTTCTTACTCCAGCGGCCTCCCGATGTCGAAAGACATCCTTTTTGCTCCAGCAACCTCCAAACGTCGAGAGGCGTCGTTTTTGCTCATGCGGCCTCCCGAAGTCGGAGGGGCGTCCTGTTTGCACAAACGGCCACCCGACGTCGAGGAGGCGTCTTTTTTGCTCCAGCGGCCTCCCAGCATCGGATGAGCGTCGTTTTCGCCCAAACTGCCTTCCGACGTAGGGAGGACGTCCTTTTTATTCCAGCAGACTCCCGACGCCGAGGAGGCGTTCTTTTTGGTCCAGCAGCCTCCAAACGGCGAGGGAGCGTCTTTTTTGCTTCAGCAGCCCCCCGACGTCGAAGGGCGTTTTTTTTGCCACATCGGCGTCCCGACGTCGAAGAGGCGTCCCGACGTCGAAGAGGCGTCCTTTCTGCTCAAGCGGCCTCCCGACGACGAGGAAGCGTTCTTTTTGCCCAAACGGCTCCCAACGTCAAAGGGGCACCCTTTTTGCCCCAACGGCCTCATACCGTCGGAAGGGATTCGGTGTTGCCCAAACGGCTTCACGACGTCGAGGGGGCGTTCTTTTTGCTCCAGCGGCCTCCCGACGTCAAGAGGGCGTCCTTTTGGCCCGAACGGCTTCCCGACGTCTAGGAGGCATCATTTTTCCTCAAGCAGCCTTCGTACTTCGAGGGGGCGTCCTTTTTGCTTCAGCCGCCTCCCGACGTCTACGGGGCGTCCTTTTTGCTCCAGCGGTCTTCCGACGTTGAGAAGGTGTATTTTTTGCCCAAGCAGCCTCCCGACGTCGAGGAATCGTCCTTTTTGCCCAAACGGCCTCACGACGTCGAGGGGGCGTCCTTTTGCTCCAGCGGCCTACCAACATCGAAGAGGCGTCCTCTTGCCCAAGCGGCTTCCCGACGTCGAGGGGGCGTCCTTTTTGCTCCAGCGGCCTACCGACGTCGAGAGGCATCGTTTATGCTCCAGACGCCTCCAAACGTCGAGGGAGCGTCCCTTTTGCTTCAGCAGCCTCCAGACATCGAGGGGCGTCGTTTTTGCCCAAACGGCCTCCAGACGTCGAGAGGGCGTCATTTTTGCTCCAGCGGCCTCCCGACGTCGGAAAGGCGTTGTTTTTCCCCAAACGCCCTCCCGACGTCGAGGACGCGTCCTCTTTGCTCCAGCAGCCTCGAAAGGGCGAGGGGGCGTTCTTTTTGCTTCACCAGCCCCCCTGACATCGAGGGGGCGTCCTTTTTGAAAAATCGGCCTCCCGACGTCGAGGAGGCGTCATTTTTCCTAAAGCAGCCTCCAAACTTCGAGGGGTGTCCTTTTTGCTTCAGCCGCCTCCCGACGTCAGGAGGGCGTCCTTTTTGCTACTTCGGCATCCCGACGTCGAGAGGGCGTCCTTTTTCTCCAGCAGTTTCCCGACGTCGAGGAGGCATATTTTTTGCCCAATCGGCCTCCCGACGTCCAGGGGGCGTCCTTTTTGCTCCAGCGGATTTCCGACGTCGAAGAGGCGTCCTTTTAGCCCAAGCGGCCTCCCGACGTCGAGGGATGTCGTTTTTGCCCAAATCGACTCCAGACGTTGAGGGGGCGTTCTTTTTGCTCCAGCGGCCTCCAGACGTCGGAAGGGCGTCAGTTTTTCCAAACGGCCTCACGACGTCGAGAGGACGTCCTTTTGCTCCAGCGGTCTCACAACGTCGAAGAGGCGTCCTCTTGCCCAAGCGGCTTCCCGACGTCGAGGGAGCGTCCTTTTTGCTCCTGCGGCCTACCGACGTCGAGGAGGCGTTCTTTTTGACCAAGCGGCTTCCCGACAACGAGGTGGCGTCGATTTTGCCCAAACGGCCTCCAGACGTCAAGGGGGCGTTCTTTTTGCTCCAGCGGCTGCATGACGTCGAGAGGGCGTCCTTTAGGCCCGAACGGCCTCCCGACGTCGAGGAGGCGTCAGTTTTAATCAAGCAACCTCCAAACATCAAGGGGAGCGTCCTTTTTGCTCCAGCGGTTTCCTGACGTCGAGGAGGCGTATTTTTTGCATAAGCGACCTTCCGACGTCGAGGAGGCGTCCTTTTTGCCCAAACGGCCACCCGACGTCGAGGGGGCGTCCTTATGCTCCAGAGGCCTTCCAGCGTCGAAGAGGCGTCCACTTGCCCAAGCGGCTTCCCGACGTCGAGGAGGCGTCCTTCTTACTCCAGCGGCCTCCCGATGTCGAGAGGCATCCTTTTTGCTCCAGCAACCTCCAAACGTCGAGAGGCGTCGTTTTTGCTCCAGCGGCCTCCCAACATCGGAAGAGCGTCGTTTTTGCCCAAACTGCCTTCCGACGTCGGGAGGACGTCCTTTCTATTCCAGCGGACTCCCGACGCCGAGGAGGCGTTCTTTTTGGTCCAGCAGCCTCCAAACGGCGAGGGAGTGTCTCTTTTGCTTCAGCAGCCCCCCGACGTCGAGGGGGCGTTTTTTTTGCCACATCTGCGTCCCGACGTCGAAGAGGCGTCCTTTCTGCTCCAGCGGCCTCCCGACGACGAGGAAGCGTTCTTTTTGCCCAAGTGGCCTCCCGACATCGAGGAGGAGTCCTTTTTGCTCCAGCGGCCACCCGACGTCGGAAGTCCGTCGTTTTTGCCCAAACGGCTCCCAACATCAGAGGGGCGCCCTTATTGCCCCAGCGGCCTCATGACGTCGGAAGGGCTTCGGTGTTGCCCAAACGGCTTCCCGACGTCGAGGGGGCGTTCTTTTTGCTCTAGCGGCCTCCCGACGTCTAGAGGGCGTCCTTTTGGCCCGAACGGCTTAATGACGTCGGGGAGGCGTCATTTTTCGTCAAGCAGCCTCCAAACTTCGAGGGGGCGTCCTTTTTGCTTCAGCCGCCTCCCGAAGTCTACGGGGCATCCTTTTTGCTCCTTCGGCGTCCCGACGTCGAGAGGGCGTCCTTTTTGCTCCAGCGGGCTTCCGACGTCGAGGAGGTGTATTTTTTGCCCATGCGGCCTCCCGACGTCGAGGGGGCGTCCTTTTGCTCCAGCGGCCTACAAACGTCGATGAGGCGTCCTCTTGCCCAAGCGGCTTCCCGACGTCGAGGGGGCGTCCTTTTTGCTCCAGCGGCCTACCGACGTCGAGAGGCATCGTTTTTGCTCCAGACGCCTCCAAACGTCGAGGGAGCGTCCCTTTCGCTTCAGCAGCCTCCAGACGTCGAGGGCGTCGTTTTTGCCCATACGGCATCCCGACGACGAGGAAGCGTCCTTTTGGCCCGAACGGCCTCCCGACGTCGAGGAGGCGTCATTTTTTCTCAAGCAGCCTCCAAACTTCGAGGGGGTGTCCTTTTTGCTTCAGCCGCCTTCCGACGTCAGGAGGGCGTCCTTTTTGCTACTTCGGCGTCCCGACGTCGAGAGGGCGTCCTTTTTCTCCAGCAGTTTCCCGACGTCGAGGAAGCATATTTTTTGCCCAAGCGGCCTCCCGACGTCCAGGAGGCGTCCTTTTTGCTCCAGCGGATTTCCGACGTCGAAGATGCGTCCTTTCAGCCCAAGCGGCCTCCCGACGTCGAGGGATGTCGTTTTTGCCCAAACCGACTCCAGACGTTGAGGGGGCGTTCTTTTTGCTCCAGCGGCCTCCAGACGCCGGAAGGGCGTCAGTTTTTCCAAACGGCCTCCCGACGTCGAGGGGACGTCCTTTTGCTCCAGCGGTCTCACAACGTCGAAGAGGCGTCCTCTTGCCCGAACGGCTTCCCGACGTCGAGGGAGCGTCCTTTTTGCTCCAGCGGCCTACCGAACTCGAGGAGGCATTCTTTTTGCCCAAGCGGCTTCCCGACAACGAGGTGGCGTCGATTTTGCCCAAACAGCCTCCTGACGTTGAGGGGCGTCATTTTTGCTACAGCGGATTTCCGACTTCTGAAAGGCGTCCTCGTGCCCAAGCAGCCTCCCGACGTCGAGGGGGCGTCATTTTGCACCAGCGGCCTCCCGACGTCGAGAAGAGTGCTTTTTGTTCCTGCCGCCTTCAAACGTCGAGGTAGCGTCCATTTCACTTCAGCAGCCTTCCGAGGTCGAGGGGCATCGATTTTGCCCATACGGCCTCCCGACGTCGAGGGGGCGTCATTTTTGAACAAACGGCCTCCCGACATCGAGGGGGCGTCTTTTTTGCTCCAGCGGCCTCCCCACGTCGGAAGGGCGTCGTTTTTGCCCAAACGGCCTCACGACGTCGAGGGTCCGTTATTTTAGCTCCAGCTGCCTCCAAACTTTGAGGGAGCGTCCTTTTTGCTTCAGCAGCCTCTCGACGTCGAAGATTCGTCCTTTTGCCCAAACGGCCTCCCGACATCGAGGAGGCGTCCTTTTCGCCCTAGCGGCCTCCCGACGTCGAGGGGGCGTACATTTTGCTTCAGCAGCCTCCCGACGTCGTGGGGGGCGTCTATTTTGCTTCAGCAGCCTCCCGGCGTCCAGAGCCGTCTTTTTTGCCCACACGGCATCCCGACGTCGAGAGGCCTTCTTTTTGCTCCAGCGGCCTGATGACATCGGAAGGGCTTCGTTTTTGCTCGAATGGCCTCGCGGCGTCGAGGGGGCGTTCTATTTGCCCCAGCGGCCTCCCGACGTCGAGGAGGTGTCCTTTTGCTCCAGCAGCTTCCATACGTCGAGGGGGGTCCTTTTTGCTTCAGCAGCCTCCCGACGTCGAGGGGGCGTCCTTCTTACTCAAGCGGCTTCACCATATTGAGGGGGCGTGTTTTTTGCTCCAACGGCCTCCCGATGTTGAGGGGGTGTCTTTTTTGCTCCAGCAACCTCCCGGCGTCCAGAGCCGTCGTTTTTGCTCAAACAGCCTCCCGACGTCGAGGGGCCTCCTTTTTGCTCCAGCGGCCTCATGACATCGGAAGGGCGTCGTTTTTGCTCGAATGGCCTCCTGACGTCGAGGGGGCGTTCTATTTGCCACAGCGGCCTCCCGACGTCGAGGAGACGTCTTTTTTGCATAAGCGGCTTCCCGACGTCGAGGGGCGTCCTTTTGCTCCAGCAGCTTCCAAACGTCGAGGGGGCGTCTTTTTTGCCCAAGCGGCCTCCCGATGTCGAGGGTTCGTCGATTTTGCCCAAACAGCCTTCCGACGTCGAAGAGGCGTCCTTTTAGCTCCAGCAGCCTCCAAACTTCGAGTGGGTGTCCTTTTTGCTCCAGCGGCCTCCCGACGTGGAGGGGGCGTCCTTTATGCTCCAGCAGCCGGCAAACGTCGAGGGGCCATCCTTTTTGCTTCAGAAGCCTCCCGACGTCGAGGGGGCGTCGTTTTTGCTACGTCGGCGTCCCGAAGTCGAGGGAGCGTCCTTTTTGCAACAGCGACTTCCCGACGTCGAGGAGGCGTCCTTTTGCCCAAGCGGCCTCCCGACGTTGAGGGGGCGTCTTTTTTGCTCCAGCGGTCTCCCGATGTTGAGGGGGCGTCATATTTGCTCCAGCGGATTTCCAACGTCAAAGAGGCGTCCTCGTGCCCAAGCGGCCTCCCGACGTTGAGGGGACGTCCTTTTTGCTCCAGCAGCCCCCAAACGTCGAGGGGGTCCTTTTTGCTTCAGCAGCCTCCAAACGTCGAGGAGGCGTCTTTTTTGCCTAAGTAGACGGTAACGATAGAGATCTGAAGGACTAGTGATTTTCGGTTTCTAAATTCATCTTACAGAAAACTTTCTCGCGCATCCAACGATCTAATTGGCTCTCAAGTACGTGCATTGGTTGTCTCATAGACGGGGTAGAAGACGCGCACCTGCGTAATTTTAGCGCGCGCCCGTGGATGGGTGATCTCCTTCTCCCCCCTGTATTACAAGTCAGTTTTTGGCGTTCCCTTACGGGAATACCAAGAGAGTTCATCAATGGCCTTGATTTAAATGCTTCTAACATTCTAACACTCAGCGATATATTATGATGTAACTAGTGTTTGTTTTGAGTCCGACTAGTCAGAGTTTTCTGCTAATTAGCTTGTGTAAATATCTAATCGCCTCCCGTTGTTTTGAAGGTACAGGAATGGAAATATATCAATCGAAAATGCTTAAAAAGAGCTACACAGCGCTATAGTTGAAACAAAACAAAATTAGTTTGAAAATGTTAGAAAATTTTTTTTTACAATGAATAGTTTGAAAATGTAAAAAAAACACAGTTTTGAAAGAACAGGAATGGCAATTATGTCAACCGATAGGGAACAAAAAAGGCTATAAATCCCTAAAGTTCGTGCGAAAAAAATGACTTGGTTTGGAAATTAGTGGAAAAATAAAAATTTTATTTTGGAAAAACGGCTGTCCTGAACACTTTCAATTTTCAATTTTAAAATGATTCTTCATCCACAATTTATGGAGTACAAGAATGAAAAGTATATCATTTGATAGGGCTTAGCAAACTCTATCGATGAAAAAGTTTCGATTTTTGAAACATTTGTTATTTTGAAAATTATGCGACACGAAAAGAAGAGAAACGAGAAAAGCAAGTCAATTTTTTTTCAAAAAATCACCACAATTGAAGGGTAAAAAGCACAAGTAGGACAAGCGCGAGATTCTCGATTTTTTCGAAAACTGCCGAAAACTATGCTAAGCCTCAGAACCTACTCTAAAACGAAAGGCTATGTTCTTAAATCGGCGTGAAGCGTAGTAGGATAAGCGCATCGTTTGCTATTTTCTATTCGCAGCCACTTGAATCGAAAACGAGTTTTACATGGCATTCTCAGTGAAATCATTTAGCTAGCATATGAGCTTAAATAGATCTGAGTACATAATGTGAAAAGTTTTCATTCCTGTTATTTCGCTGCTGCAGCTTCCATTTGAAAATCAATGATTATGAATTGCATTATTTTTGTACATAAATTGATAAAGCAGATGAAACTTCATTTTGTTGCTTGCATAATCAATCATTTGTGTTACACCGGGTAAAATTATTAAATAAATATTCATAACTTACTGCTCTGGCGTCTACAGTACACACTGACGAACATATAAACACTCATACTCCTTAAACCTGTTTTTCGAACTAGCTTTATCAACGCAACTTTCCCAAACGACCGAAGTTCTTCGTCTTCTATTACCACAACAATTTTTGTTCTAACTAAAAAAATACAAAACATTTATGGAGACAACTTCCAAAATATCACAAACAATATTATTCATAATTAATTCTCAGCGCAATAATATTGTCATGATACTACCCGCTGTAAAGTACGTGTGACAAGTGGTGTGAGACATGATCACTGTTTTTACTCATGGCGGTCAATGTGTTGAAGTCAATCAAAGGCTTAACGTTGTTACCAAGACCTAATGGTTTGCTTGAGACATGAAAACAATTTGTTATTTGTTTTATGATCATTAAATGGTGATAGGATAGAGCAATAAATTCAATATCTTAAATGCTCTGAGTTTTGAAGCTTTCTATTTACGAAAAATACAATACATTAGATCGCACTGAATTTTCTTACTTATATTAAAACCTATTTGAGTGACAGAGATAAAATCGTGGCATGCCATCAATTCGAAGTGAGGCTGCCCAAGCGATCTCTTTGCAACGTGACAGTGTCACAGTGTAGCACGGTACAATGTACATCATTTCATCAGTCTGGTTCCGAACGTCGTGAGTGATGGATGTCTGCTCAATTTTCTAGGTGTTATAAAATACCAAGAAATTATCGGGAAAGCGTTCTAACTGTAGACGTCGGTTGTTTGGAGGTAAGTAACAAATCTGTCTTTGTTAAAATAGAATGCATTGTTTCACTTTTTTGTGCACATCGACGTCATTAAAATCAGACATGTACGTACAAACGCTTTGCAGAAGTTTTGAAGTTTGTTAGCGTAGTAATTTGTTTTGTTTACTTAAAAATGTGATTATCTATGACAAATTTTTGCATAATCTTATCAGGTCATTTCAACAGTTACATTTAGTTCAGTTTAGATCATACATTATACATGGTAAAAAATAACAATCATTCTTATTCTATCCACGATGCTCCCAAGCGGCGAAAGAAGCACAGACGTACGTACGTGTGAACGCATAGCTGAAGCTTAGAAGCTTGTTAGAGCAATGCCAGCGGGAGTACACGGAGCCGCATGACTGTACGCAAATGTTATGTACGTATTCTTCCCGAAACGTTTCGTATGCCGTTGCGTTTGAAATCAAGCACGAACACACTTGTGTGTGTAGGGCCTCCCGTCCGCTAATTTTACCTTTCTCTACTTTAAACGCCTTCTGTACGTTCGCTCAAACTAGTTGTATAAAGTAATGAAATTAAGAAACAGGTAAAGGCTGATTCCTTCGCAGAAAATCGCAAATGCATTTGTTACCAAATTTTTTTCCTTATTTAGGAAGTTTTTTAAATGACATTAGATATCGTGTTATAAAGTATTGTTGTCACGTAGAGACAGAAAAAATTAACTAAACTCTATGTATTAAATAATGTGACAACAAGCATTAATACTAATTTTAAAATTGTCTCATTTTCGCGAGCGCAACTGAAAAGAATTCGGTATTGATGAAGCATTATACTTGTATGTTGTAAATGATAGGGGAAGGGGTGTGTACAGAGGCTGTACACAATTTCCTGACGCGAACGACAAGAGGTCAATATTTGTGATGAAATCCATAATATTTATTACTTGGTGTGTTGACGTCGAGCTTTATCACCATTGTGACCATAGAGGCTCCTTAATTTTACACTTTGCGACCAAAATAGTAATATATTAAACGAGAGAGAAGTAACAAGTAAATATACTGATATGAACTCATAAAATTTTTCAGAAAAATTTCTAAGTCAAGTAATCGAATTCATTTGGCGTATATATGCATCAAAGGCAACTTAACAAACGCTTCAGCGTCAAAATATTTTTTATTTAATTGATTCTATAAAACACTTGGTAATAGCTCGAATTAGCCAATTTGTATTGAAAACTAAATGAGATTTGCATTGTTAACAATACGTTATGACATATCGGATAAAATATTATGACATAGGTAGTATCGCAGTAACTGCTGTTTTTTGGTACAATTCTTTACATAATAAGGATGTGTCGTTTAAAACGGCTGTGACTTTCATGAGTAAAATGAAACATAGAGTATTTCATTCAATTATTAAATGATACTTATTTGCCGAGCTATACAATTATAAATGTTCGCACAAGAGTTCTGTTACACAGCGACGAGAGGCAGCTCTTGAAGTGCGCATGGTAATGATTCTTGGTGGTGGTGACGAGCCGTACACGTACACGAGGTCGCTCACGCACACTGAGAATGTGCGGGGTTGCCGTGGGTGCTGCTCGAGTGGCCATAGAAGCACAGACGTACGTACGTACGTGTGCACACACAGCTCAAGCTGGGAAGCTAGTTAGGAGACTACTAGTGGCGGTACGCAAGAGCAGTGGAACTGTACTCAAAATTTATGCACCTATTCTTTTCGAAACGTTTCGTATGCCGTTACGTTTGAAATAATGCAGGGACACACGCGTGACTACATAGCTTTCTACATAGCTTTCTATATTAAATGGTTATTTTTATTTGTCATGCGGGACTTGAAACCACACGCTGTTCATATCGTGCCATGAGGTTGATATAATACAATGAAGTAATACAAAGTGGACTGAGAGTACAATTTATGTTTGTTTTATAATGTCATCGTTTGATTGGGAAAGTAGAAGGTTTATGTATAAGGCTTTCACTTTAATCCGTTCGTTCATTTGAGTGAGACTGTCCTACAGATTTCATTCATTTAGTTGACTTCGTTATGCTTGGGATGTCTTTTTCCCCATATTTCCTTACATTATTTGGTACCTATATTTATTTAGGTTTGAACAATTTTAACGGATTGTTCGTTCCTCACATAGGTGGATTATTTTTTAATAATTTCGTTTCTGGTTTGCCGGTTTCCTTCTTTATCGCTTAGTTTTTTAACTCTCTGGTAAAGATATTTTTCAAAATTTTTTGGTTTATCTGGACGACGTTTTGATTTTAGGTTTTGATTTAATTTTGAGTTATGAGAGGGATGTCTTCGAAAATATTTAATTTATAAAACAATTTTATAACTGATTTTTTTCATTATTTTTTCTCGAGTTTTTCGCATTTCTCGTTGATTACTTTGGATTTCTGCATTGGACTTAATATTTTCAACTTTTCCAACTGTTTTGTTTCTTTATCTATTATTTTCACTAATCTGCTTCGTTATTTCGTATTCTCGTTCTATTGTATCTACAGTCGAGTGCTGCTCTTTTTAAATATTTTTTTAATGTGCAGTTTTGTTTTCACAATCCTAATTTAACACAGTGTAAGCAAACGTTAATTTGATATAATTATATAATTTGTAAACTTTCTGTCCCATCGAATAATGGAATTATTATTTGCTTCATTATTTCAGTCAATTTTAAATGTTCGAGACAAAGAACAAATTACGCCACACACTGTGAGACAGAGGCATGTTCAAAATTCCTCTAAAATGTATTTTCTTCGCCGATGCTTTGAAATTCAGGATGACAAATCAAATATATTCATGCAGATTTAAAATTTAATGTGCAGCACACTGCCTGCTTATTTGATGTAGTGTTTGGTTCTGCGAAAGAGTTTAGTCGTTGAACCGTCACTGAAAATATCGTAGTCCATTCACATTTGGTTTAATAATTCAATTTCTTTTAGATGACAACGCAGAGGGGGAACAACTACCTTTCATCATGAAAGAAACTCATGACTGCAGTCTTGCTGTGGAAGAACATTCAACATTTCTAAATGCCACAGCGTCTTCGCCACCTGACACTCTCATTCCTATTTCCATCAAGAGCTCTCTATGAAATAGGTATGCCTTTATACGAATATTTTAGTATTGTAAGGGAACGATTTGGTTCAAGTTTTTCATACTTTGCGAAAAAAATTTAAAGGTGTTGAGTGAAAAGATATTTTAGGTCTTGTGATCTGCGGCGTTAAGAAGCTCATACGGTGGTTGAACGGTGGTTGGGAAAAAACTTAATATCATCTGACACATTGTAATTACCTAAAGTGAGACTGTGAATACATTTGGCTCTCAGAATGGCTTGAAATATACTTATAATTGAAGCACCCAAGTCGCGTGAAGTTCTCTAAGCCACCAATGACCTCAGGGGCTCGATGATATATTCAGGCATGCGACTGTGGAGACTATTGAAGATGTGGCAGTCTTAGCGCTGGTTTATCAGTCCGGGGCGATTTGAATAGGTTCACTACGGTCTCAGTAGTTTAAAACAGGCATTAGCCACTATGGAGAAAAGCCTACAGCATGAAATGATGACTCATTCCTTCGCAGTCATGTTAATGAATGTTGTTAATAGGTCACGAAAAATACCAGGAAATGGCTGCCCCAGCCCTCACTTAACGATAGAAATTGTCACTATTGTGCTGGCGATGTCATTATAATCTGTATCAGAAACATGTGTTGGCGTTCTCCATATGGAAATACGGCAGGGAGTAACAAATTTAATCCACTGTCATGTCATCAGTGGCTCTAAAGTTGCTGTACTGCCGAACATTTTCTGCTCGCGGATTTCTCTTCTGATTGTTTTTCCACTACCAGCGTTTGTCACCTTTGTTTTCATGCCATAAGTGACTTTAGGCGCCTGGGGACCTCCTTGGCGCAATCATACCCCATGTGTTTTTGTTCTTCTTACGCAACACTCTCTTTGTTCACGTAAGTGGTTTCATGGCACTCGTAAGCAATGTTAATCTGCGAGCACTATATTTGGAAACCCCTTATATGTCCTCTTTTTCATAACTGAAGTTCCCATTGTACGACCGTCTCCTTTTTTTGCGTCCATGAGAGTTAGCCTGTTTTTTGTGTCATGGCCTACAGGGTCTTCTAACATTCTGATGCAATTCGGGTTTGAAGTGACCACTTCTTTCAACGAGGTGCTTCTATAGTTTAGTCTGTGCAACCAATGAGGTGATTTTTGTGTTTGAACTCGGCATTGTTCGTGATTCTGAGCATTGCATTGGGCTTTTACATTCTTTTTGTAAATTAATCACTGCTGCTAAAGGTTAGGTAGGCTTCCTTTTTTGTTAAAATAGAATAGGTTTTTTGTTTTGTTACGGACCACCTTTTTTCGGTTTACTGCTGTCCTGTTTTTCAACACCTCCGACTTTATTTTTCAATTTTTACATGTTTCATGAACTTCTTTCTTAGTTTACTGTTTCTGTGCACCTTGTGCATAGATTCTGCGTTCCCTCACTCCATACTGAATGGTGCCTTCCTCCTTTCTCTCGTGGAACATCTTTGTCGTGGTTTAAGGGAGGCTAAAACTTTCTTATAAATAACAATCCTCCAGTTCTCTTTGTGTCCGATCCGTTTACTAAGCGTATAATAGTTAACTTCTGTTGTCTCAATTGAGATAAATTGTCATTCTTTTCACATTTATCCTGTAAGTCACGTTATTTCTGCATCATTTCACCTCAAGAATATATGAATGCATTGATTAATCATTTTTCATGGGCCGCACCCAGTGGCTTTATTACTACCCGTAAAACTTCATGCATATAATTTTTTAACACATTTTACAAACCTCATTCCATCGCTTTTTGTCCTCACGCAGCAAGATGTGCTTTTGTCACTAATGTTTCCACTGCATATATTATTTCATCATTAGTACTTGGGCTACAGATATCGAAACGATTAACTCCTGAAATTTCATATTTGTTGTATTTTCTTCATATCCTTCCCAAGTAAACTCTTCGTAGCTAATCATTACATGTGGAATTCGCTTTTAACGCTTCAAAGTTCGTAAAAAAAATGGCAAATCGGCAAGCTTTGAGTGCGTTTTTAAATTGTTCATTTGAACAAGCACATTACTATTAACTGCAAGTAAAACTCCATCCATGCCACCATAGTTAATCGGAAGATCATAGTCCATCCCTTCGCAAACCTTGCATCAAGCCTCTCTGTGTCTTTCCAGGCACTTTCTTCGTCTTTTCTCAGCTTAAACCCTCAGAAAGATACAACTATTAAACCTATGACGCTTCCAAAGGGAAAATGTACGGGCCTGAGCTGATTGTTAGGGAACCCTTTTTAGGGGAAATAGCGAGTTTACTTATAACAAGATCTTTTTTTGTTTTAGACTGCTTTCCACCTACTAACTTCTCAAACTTTTATCTTTGAAGTTTGAACCTGACATAATTTCTTTGTGCATAGAGACTTGTGTGGGAACACACTTGTGCATAGGTTCCCCGTGTTCGTAATCATACTCGTAGATTCCATCGTGATTACTCTCTTTTTTAGCTTTTTTGTTGTGGGTAAGGAGCCTTAAACTTTCATACCAAAAATGATTTTGACTTAGAAATATTTCAAAGCATTTGCGCCTTTATCACTGATTGTAGAACAACATAGTGGTGTTTCTATTCCTGATCTCCGGGCCACATGTTTTTCCTCGCTTTAAACGATCCATCGACATACAAGGGAAACTTATTTCCCTGATCACGCTCTCTGATCACAGTCGCTGATAAAACACTTGCCCCAAATGTTCATACAATTTTTTTTTATAATACACTGTCGGAGTCTCTAATTTGTTACTAATTTCTCGTCGACTGTACTCCTTACCATTCAAATGTGTTTTCAATAATATAAGTCACTTTATCCAGATGATAACGCAGCGGGTGAAGTACGGCCCAAAACGGCAGCACTTCTTACGGATGAAGATTTTGCCAGCGCTCCAACTACACCCAGCGCAATACCTGTCGAGACATGGGGTGTCTCCCGAACTCTATCTGGAACGTTATGTGGAATCGGTATGATTATATGGTAGATCTGTATCATGAAATTAGGTTGAATTTGTTATAACCCTTCGAAATAGCAGCTCATTTAGTAAATTCTACAGTTTAAAATATATATGGAACAAAAGTAGAATACATTTTCACCTGTTTCAACCATAAATTCAATTTTGGTTGCAGTTAGGTAGATTTCGTTCACTATTATTCCTTATTGGTTCTTCAAATTATTTCAGTTCTCTCTTTATACTTTTTTGCTTATTCTGTGTTCACTCGATTAGTCGTAGTGGTGAGCTTGTTAGAAGTTTGATGCCTTGTGTTTACACATTTTTAATTCATGGTTGATTTCTGAAGGTGTTTTGCTTCTATTTTGTATTAGGGAAGACAACTTTCTAAATTTCTCGAAAGTTTACCCATTTTGAGATCAATGCTTCAAGATAACAGAGATTTTTCTGTGTACGCATCAGTCGAATTTCAAGACTCAACGTCTAATTCCCACGATGTTATGGAGAAGAAGAGCGGTTTAACCCGAACCAGTAGCTTGCCAGCATATAAATGCATGTGCCTAAGACAATAAGTGCGTTTAGTCGGTTACCTACACTCTCAAAAACTTACAACTAATTTCTATGATTGATAAAACATGGGACCTTTTCCCAGTGCGCTTTCACAAACTTTTACAACAGGTGGCCTGTTGCACATCATTTTGCATTTTACAAGGTGGCCTGTTGCCCATCATCAGGCGCACATCATTTTTAGTATCATTGGAGATTTAAGTTTCTATATACACATTGATTCTTGCTTATGATTTGTCTCTGTAGTTTCATCCTTTTCGGCGTCACCTTTGTGCTAAAAAAATTGGTTTTCTGCGGTTAGTCGAGGTCAGATACTCACTGTCATGAACAAAGTATTTAGAGAAACATTGAACGGCATGTTTTGAGCGCTGAAATATCATCGCAATCGTACGAAAGGAACGATAATAAACTGCACTGATCCTTTTGCATATTCATGATACTAGCGGTAAGTTTCAAGTTTTATTGATAACAATCATTTTAATTACTTTTTCGTTTTGATGCACGCTGTTCTCGTTGTTGAGTAGGCAAATGTTGTGGGGTTATTTGCAAACTCTCAGAATGTGATTCTTAAACGGAAAAATGAATTGACAAGCAAATGCACTTTGCCATTCAAACGCACTATTTGGCTACATTTACTCCCACCTCAACAATAGGAAATGGTTCTGAGAATCAGCGTATGATTTTTTACTACAAGTGATGTGTGATAAGATAAGCAGAGAAGAGCAACTTCTGTGAGAACGTAATTTTGCTTAGTTCATTGAGCTTGTTGTAGTGGTTATAAAGCTTTTTGAGTTTTAGTTTTTTCTAAATACTCGATCTAGCTTTTGAGTTCCCAAGTCCTAGAGTGTACCAACATAGCTGCAGTAAACTAATATTGAGCTGTCAAAACTTTGTCAGCTGTCTTTTCTCACTGTTTCTATGCCCTTTTTGCATAGATTCCACGTTCCCTTAACTCCACACTAAATGGTGCCTTCCTTCTTCCTCGCTTTGGATCGCTTTGCTCCGGATAGGGAGGCTTAAACCAACTAATAATCTGACCAAATCTTAGGTAACATACCCATCGTGAAAATGATCTCCGTAGTCAATTATATTTGAACACACTGTACACTACTCCCCATTTCGCAGTACATTTGACTTCGAAAAGACTTTCTTTTCATGGGTGATGCGTGTCATGAAATTCTTCCCAATAAAATTAAGTTCCTTCTCTCATGTAATATTGAATGAATAAATCTTTTCGACTTTCAGGTCATCCGAACAAGATACCAGCAGAGATTTCGAGGGCCGAATTAGCGGAAACAAAGACGTCAGGAGCAACTACTATGAAGCTTTGGACTACTCCGACTTAAGAAAAAAGGCCCAACCCGGTTGTCAGTGGTCAAATGGGTCCTAGTGTGAAAGTCGTCAGTAAACTAATTTTTACTTGTCTTGGGACAAATCGAAAAATAGAGCTCCAGTGTTCTCTCAGAAATTACGTGTGCGGCTGTTGATATGTTGAAGAAACCCGTCATCTAAACCATATTATTTATTGACTTCAACAGTACATTAATTCAGTTTGAAATTTGAGCACAGAACTAGACCTCAGGTGGTATGGAAATCGATTACTCATTATGAACAAACATGCACTATAAGCTACTCGATTATTTTGAAGCAAATGATGGGCGTATCATCAAGTTCTGATAAAATAAATTCATTTCATATGAACCTAGGTTCGTAGTTCCCTGCTATTTATAGAATGTATTGAAATTGGTGCATTTGGAATAATTTCAAGCTCCTCAGGGTAATACAACTGTTGTATTTGAAAGAAGTGGCGCCCCTAGGGAGACAGTATTAGGGCCCGAGCTGATGGTTAGGCAAGTCCTATGTTTGATGAAATGCCGTTTTTGGTTTTGTTAGGGACCATATTTTTTGATTTATTTCTTTATCTCTGTTAGTTAGATAAATTTTCTACCGTACTATAAAAGTTAAGCTCTCGGTGGTTTACTGATGCTATGTATTGTTTCAATCTTACATTTACCTTCTTCATGATCTTGCATCCCAACACTTTATCTGCTTGTATGAGCAAAAATGTACCTTGAATGTGGATTCAGCGTTTCTTGGGATAACCTTTGTGGTGCCAAAGGCAAAAATTGAATGATCATCTGCCTTTTATGTGAAAAATGTGAAATGAATAAGGAAACCGTTAGAATGGAGTGTGTATGGATTATTGAATGTAGAATTAATTTTTTTTTAATCTGTCGTTAATCTGATTTAGTTTGGTTCGTTAAAGAGAAACTAGAGAACCTATATTACATCTAGTATCAACGATATCATTTGCTTCGTAGATTTACTCATTTTCTTTCCCAAATGTCCTTGAAGGGGTAAAACTACTGTGTATGGGAAGTAGAGGTCCCATGAGGAAAATGTAAAGGCTCAATCTGAAAATAAGGTAGGACTTGTTTGATCAAAATAGTGTGTTGTTTTGATTTGCTCTGTTCGAACCATCTATTTTTTTGTTCACTGGTATCTATTTACCATCATTAATACTTCCTTTTGAAATTTGTAACATTTTGAACTTCTTTCCTGACTTATATTATATGCTAACGGATGTTTGTTACATGGGAACATGTTTGTGCATAGGTTTTTGGTGTACACGTTCATACTACTACATGGTGCCCGTCCCCTTGCCCAGTGAAGTCATAGTTGTTATGGAAACGTAGCTTCAAACTTATAAGATGTTATGCAATCTGACCTTTAAAGTACAAACATTTTTTTGATCTTACTAAAACCATGACCTACCCAAAGAACATAGTACAAATTTTCAATTATGGATTTCAATTTACATGAGTTTGTGTTTGCCTTAATAATTCATGTAGCGTGTAGAAATGTTTTTCTGTTAAATATCTCCATGAATGATGAGTTCATACTGCGTGTTAATTAACAGAAGAATATACGTAAGTACTTGTATTGGGGTTGGGTCACTAATTCATATGTATGGTTAAATTCAGCCTTGTTGCCACTTGCACTAGGCTCTAAGAGGATTATAGACTGGACATTTTATAGAGGTTGCCGATTCTTTTTCATGTACAATAATTACGTCCTTGACTTTTTTGTGGATGTAGAAACCATCACGAGTATATTCTTTAGTTTTTGATTCGGCTCATGTCATTCAAATTAAACTACGCTGCGTGAAAGAAATTTCCTTTTGCCTTTCTTGGTGATTCACCCTCGGCCTATCTATTTGATTCAATGTTTCCAGGGGGCCATGAGAAACTGTCGGTTCACTCACAGAGCGTTTTAATTGTTTTCATAGGCTTGAAATGCAGTGTTTTTTTCAGAAAACTCAGAGCGGTTTGGTGTTACGGTTTTACTGCTAAATATTGAAGTACTTTCCTTTGTGTCAAGCTCATGTATGCACTGCGCCACCATATTTTTATTTGCTATGAATTTCGGGTCGAAAACTTTGCAACCTTTAGTATCAGTAATTTTGCGCCCCATCAGAGGTTTATTTTCTGTTATGCCATGTCATAGAAAAACTGTTTCGTCAATCCTAGTTACTGCTGTACGGAATTAATCACATTGAATTTTTATGTCACTCAACGGCTTTGTTCTTTCCATTTGATTTCCATCTAGTAGCTGCATGAGCAGTTCTCATTGAACTGTTCAGATCGATTTTTGAAGATGTATTCTACATCATTAAAATAGTCAAGGTCAATTATGTTTTAATTCGCTGCTGAGATTTTGTCTTATTTGTTTATTTTCTTTGTTTGGCCTTGCAGTGGCCGAGTGTACAGAGCGCTTGCGTTCTGTGTGCACGGGCTCGAGTCCTGTACGCAGCAGTTGGCGTGAAAAAGGCTGACGCGGTAAATCAGGGTTGTTGCATGTAGTATGTTCACTGTCCTCAAGAAATGTTACCTGGGCACTAAACGAGAGGAAAATAAGGCCTTAAAGCTCAGGCGTGACTAGAGGCCTGGGGAACCCCTATCATGTACAGTACATCCATCCCCTGTATAGTTTCATGTCAATGAAACTCAGCCACTTGCTACTAAAAAGAGAAAAAGGCTTGGTAAATACCAATATGTTTATTTTCTATATTAGGCATCAAAAATTAGATTCTTTTAAGCAAGTTGAGTAAATATCGTTCAACCAAGCTCGTTTCAATTTAATATTTCCTCTTCAGACCCCACGCGCGTGTTAAATATACACGGTAACTCTGTGTGAAGGATACGGTGAGCAGCAGAGGTCATTTTTTTATGATTCATGGAACAGACAGTGTAGCATAGATACTCAAACGTACGCAGGACTAGCGTCGATGATGGCAGTTCACAAAAAACATCAATTTAAATAGACATGCACCATCAATAGTCCGTATCCCAACGTCTTGCTACCTAGCATGTAATGATTATCGTACTATTCTGTAAAGTACCAGTACATGCCCGAGGAATTTACGCACAATGATGCTTTCGAACGAAGGATTTAATGTGCACAAAAGCCGGAAGTCAGGAAATGAATTGAAAAAATAGTTCTAGAAGAGAGTTTGGAGCCGTACATAAAATAGCATTAAAGCGGAGAAATAACATAATAAACATGTGTGTTACCTCAACAATAAACGGCATAACTGACCTTTGCCTAGGACCAGTACGCTTTCTACTTTGGCGTACTACTTCCGTAGAGACGATGGTCGTTTCTGTGCCGATAAAGTAAAATATATACCGCAGGGGTTTAACATCTACAAAGCTATTTATCTTATGTATTTCTTGTTTTCAATTTCTTTTTCAATAACAATTGCAAAGTGTCTACGATCTGATATTATATTTAGTGCATAAGATTGAAATTATATTTCCTACATGTATATTTCAAAAAGATAATTACACAATACTTTCAAGTGATTTTAACAAAGTAATTTCCAGTGAGAATTCAGTTGTTTCTAATTAAGAGAGCAAAATCTTCTTGAAAATGTTCCTCCAATATTGTTGGAAACTATGAGAAAACACGAGGATCAACTTACTTCTTTCTGAATTAAACGATGTGAGATTTGATAACAGAAAAACCACATAATACCAGAATAGCCTTTTGTAACAAGTATGTCTAGTAAATGTTTTATTTATCCTTAACTAAATAATCCTCATCTTTAATAATTGACTCCAATATACGGGATATTTCATACTATACCAGAAAACAGAGGGTAGATCTCATACTATCCCGCCATCGTCGTTTACTACTAAGGGAAAATTTTGCAGTAAAAGCTGCTCAAAATGAGACTTTTATTGAGCATTTTCCATACCAGGAACAGTAGAGTACAATAGTTTGAACTTATTACCCCTGAACATGAAAATTTTTTATCTACAGTGGCATATTTTATAGATATTTTTCAAAATTTACTTCGAAACTGACGTGCTCAATTTAGTATCTATTTATATCGCCACTGTTGCAGACTTGAATAATTTCTAAATCGATATGGAAATCAAAATGAAGATTCTTATGCAACCGTAGAAACACTTTTCATTGCTCATAATTGCATAAATAAGTAAAAATGTCGCAAAATAAAAGTAAAATGATGAATGACTAAAAAATACAGAGAAGCCTCAATTTTGATTACGTGCTAACCTTCAAGTATGATGTAACACACACTAAATTAAAAGTTGTTACTGAAATCATCCAAACAAAATTTCTCAAAAATTTAACGCAGCCAGTGATGTGCATTTAGAGATTGAATTCAACATTATATTGGTGTTCTAGGTAAGTCCGTTTTCATTGTCTTCACATTTTCTAGGTAAGTGCGATTGTCTTCACATTTTCTAGATAAGTGCACTTGTCTTCACATTTTGTAAATAAGGGCGCTTGTCCTACTTAACACAGTCAAGTGCGGCAAGATCTATCATCGTTCGAAGTATGCCGTAGTGTCGCTTAGCCTACTTGAGCTCTGATGTCTGAATACGAGAACGTCTAAGCTTAGTGTGCTCAGCTGCAGAACATACCATGCAGAAAAATTGCGCTAAGCCTACTTGTGCTTTTTGCCCTTCATTTAAAAAAAAAATTATCGGAAATTCAATCGCCCATATCGTTAGAAAACTCAATAAACTCTCTATAAACGAATTGCCGGTTCTGTAGCTTCAAAACTGTAAGACAAGAAAAACTTTCCCTGGATCCAAATCTTGACAGTTTTTTAAAAAAACAAAAAATTTGATGCAGATGCGAAAAAACATCAATCTTAAAGTAATCGCTAAATCATTTCACACCTGAAGTGGAAATTTCAGAAAAATCCATCCAGAAATGACAGACTTTTTTTTTTACCGTGACCGTCTCACTAAGCGGCCTGCTGACGTCGAGGAGGTGTCTTTTTTGCTCCAGCGGCCACACGACGTCGAGGAGGTGTATGTTTTGCCTAAGCGGCCCCCAGACGTCGAGGGAGCGTCTTTTTTGCATCAGCAGCCTCCCGACGTCGAGGGGTGTCGTTTTAGCCCAAACGGCCTCCCGACGTCGAAGGGGCGTACTTTTTGATCCAGCAGCTTCCAAACGTCGAGGGGACGTCCTTTTTGCTTCAGCAGCCTCCCGACGTCGAGGGGGCGTCCTTCTTGCTACTTCGGCGTCCCGACGTCGAGGGGGCGTCCTTTTTGCTCTTGCAGCCTCCAAACTTCGAAAGGGCGTCCTTTTCGCTTCAGCAGCATTCCGACGTCGAAGAGGCGTCCTTTTGCCCAAGCACCCTCCCGGCGTCGAGCGGGTGTTCTTCATTCCCAAACGGCCTTCCGACGTCGAGGGGGCGTCCTTTTTGCTCCAGCGGCCACACGACGTCGAGGAGGCGTTTGTTTTGCCTAAGCGGCCTCCAGACGTCATAGGGCTGTTCTTTTTGCCCGAACAGCCTCCTGATATCGAGGGGGCGTCCTTTTAGCTCCAGCAACCTCCAAACGTCGAGGGGGCGTCCTTTTTGCTTCAGCAGCCTCCCGACGTCGAGGGGGCGTCCGTTTTGCTCAAGCGGCTTCACCACGTCGAGGGGGCGTCATTTTTGCTCCAGCGGCCTCCCGGTGTTGAGGGGGCGTCCATTCTGCTCCAGCAGCCTCCCGACGTCTAGAGCCGTCGTTTTCGCCCAAATGGCCTCCCGACGTCGAGAGGGCGTTCTATTTGCCCCAGCGGCCTCCCGACGTCGGGGAAACGTCTTTTTTGCACAAGCGGTTTCCCGACGTCGAGTGGGCGTCCTTTTTGCTCAAAGCGGCCTCTCGACGTCGAGGAGGTGTCCTTTTGCTCCAGCAGCTTCCGAACGTCGAGGGGCGTCTTTTTTGCTTCAGCAGCCTCCCGACGTCGAGGGGGCGTCCGTTTTGCTCAGAGCGGCCTCCCGGCGTCGAAACGGTGTCCTTTTGCTCCAGCAGCTTCCAAACGTCGAGGATGCGTCCTTTTTGCTTCAGCAGCCTCCCGACGTCGAGGGGGCGTCCTTTTTGCTACTTCGATGTCCCGACGTCGAGAGGGCGTCCATTTTGCTCCAGCGGCCTTCCGACGTCGAGGGGACGTCCTTTTTGCCCCAGCAGCCTCCAAACTTCGAGTGAGCGTACTTTTTGCTCCAGCGGCCTCCCGACGTCGATGAGGCGTCCTATTTCCCCCAGCAGCCTCTAAACGTGGAGGGAGCGTCCTTTTTGCTTCAGCGGCCTCCCGAGGTCGGAAGGGCTTCCTTTTCGCCCAAACGTTCTTCCGACGTCTAGGGGCGTCCTTTTTGCTTCAGCAGCTTCCCAACGTCGAGGGGGCGTTCTTTTTGCTACTTTGGCGTCCCGACGTCGAGGGGGCGTTCTTTTTGTTCCAGTGGCTCATCGACGTCAAGGAGGCGTCCTTTTTGCCCAAGCGGCCTACCGACGTCGCGAGGCGTCCTTTTGCTCCAGCGACCTCCAAACGCCGAGGGAGCGTCCTTTTTGCTTCAGCAGCCTCCCGACGTCGAGGCGGCGCCCTCTTTGATACTTCGGCGTCCCGACGCCAAGAGGACGTCCATTTTGCCCAAGCAGCCTCCCGACGTCGAGGAGGCGTTCTTTTCGTCCGAATGACGTCGAGCGGGCGTCCTTTTTGCTCCAGCGGCCACACGGCGTCGAGGAAGCGTATGTTTTGCATTAGAGGCTTCCAGACGTCGAAGGGGCGTCCTTTTTGCTTCAGCAGCCTCCCGACGTCGAGGGGGCGTCCTTTTTGCTCCTGGGGCTTCCCGACGTCGAGGAGGCGTCCTTCTCGCCCAAGCGGCCTCCCGACGTCGTACGGGCGTCCTTTTTTGCTCCAGCGGCCTCCCGACGTCGAAGAGGCATCCTTTTTGCTCAAGCGGCCTCCCGACGTCGAAGAGGCATCATTTTTGCTCCAGCGGCCTCCCGAAGTTTTGGGGCGTCCTTTTAGCTCCAGCAGCCTCCAAACGTCGAGGGGGCGTCCGTTTTGCTGTAGCAGCCTCCTGATGTCGAGAGGGCGTCCTTTTGCTCCAGTGGCCTGCCGACATCGAGGGGCGTCGTTTTTGCCCAAATGGCCTCCCGACGTCGACGGGGCGTCCATTTTGCTCCAGCGGCCTCACGACGTCGAGAGGCGTCCTTTTTGCTCCAGCAGCCTCCAAACGTCGAGGAGGCGTCCTTTTCGCTTCAGCAGCCTCCCCACGTCGGGAGGTCGTTCGGGCATAAACGACGCCCCTCGTCTTCGGGAGGCCGCTGGAGCAAAAAGGACGCTCCCTCGACGTCGGGAGGCCGTTTGGAAAAAAAGGACGCCCCCTCGACGTCGTGAGGCCGTTGGAGCAAAAAGGACGCCCTCTCGACGTCGTGAGGCCGCTCGAGCAAAAATGACGCCCCCTCGACGTCGGGAGGCCCCTTGGACACGAGGACGCCTCTTCGACGTTGGGAGGTCGTTTGGGCAAATAATACGCCTCCTCGACGTCGGGAGACAACAGGAGCAAAAAGGACGCCCTCTCCACGTCGGGACGCCAAAGTAGCAAAAAGGACGCTCTCTCGACGTCGAAAGGCTGCTGTAGCTAAAAGGACGCCCCCTCGACTTCGGGAGGCCGCTTGAGCAAAAAAAAGCCTCCTAGAGGTCGGGAGGCCTCTGAGGCAAATAAGACGCCCCCTCGACGTCGGGAGGCCGTTTGAGGAAAAACGACGCTTTTCCGACGTCGGGACGCCGAAGTAGCAAAAAGAACGCCCCCTCGACGTCGAAAGGCTGCTGACGCTAAAGGGACGCCCCCTCGACTTCGGTAGGCCGCTTGAGCAGAAAGAACGCCCCCTCAACGTCGGGAGGCCGTTTGGGCAAAAAAGACGCCCCTCGACGTCGGTAGGTTACTGAAGCAAAAAAGACGCCTCCCCGACGTCGAGAGGCCGCTTAGGCAAAAAGGACGCCTCCTCGACGTAGGGAGGCCGTTTGATCAAAATGGGCGCTTCTCGACGTCGGGAGGCCGCATATGCAAAAAACATACGCCTTCTCGACGTCGGGAGACCGCAGCCTCTCGAAGTTTGGACGCTGCTTGAGCAAAAAGGGCGCCTCCTCGACGTCGGGAGGCCCATATGCAAAGAAGACGCATCCTCAACGTCGGGAGGCCGCTGGGGCAAATAGGACGTCTCCTCGACATCGGTATGCCCTTTGAGCAAAAACGATGCTCATCCGACGTCGGGAGGCCGCTGGAGCAAAAAGGAGGTCCCTCGACGTCGGGAGGCCGTTTGGGCAAAAACGACGGCTGTGGACGTCGCGAGGCTGCTGAAGCAAAACAGACGCTCCCTCGACGTTTAAAGGCTGATGGAGCAAAAAGGACGCCCCCGTCGACGTCGGGAGGCCGTTCGGGCATAAACGACGCCCTTTCTACATCGGGAGGCCTCTGGAGCAAAGAGGACGCCCCTTCGACGTCGGAAGGCCGCTCAGGCCAAGAGGAGGCTTCCTCGACGTCGTGAGGCCGCTGGAGCAAAAAGAACGCACCCTCGACGTCGGGAGGCCGTTTGGGCAAAATCGACGGCTCTGGACGTCGCAAGGCTGCTGAAGTAAAAAAGATGCCCTCTCGATGTTTGGAGGCTGCTGGAGCAAAAAGAACGCCCCTCTACTCTGTGAGGCCGCTGGAGCAAATAAGTCGCCCCCTCGACGTCGAAAGAAGCTGGAGCAAAAAGGACGCCTCATCGACGTCGGGAGGCCGCTTGTGCAATAAAGACGCCTCCTATACGTCGGGAGGCCGCTTGGGCAAAAAGGACGCCTTTTTGACGTCGGGAGGCCGCTGAGGAAATAGCACTCCCCTTCGACGTCGGGAGGCCGTTTGAGCAAAAAGGACGCCCCCCGACGTCGGGAGGCTGCTGAAGCAAAGAGGTTGCCCTCTCGAAGTTTGGAGGCTGCTTTAGCACAACGGACGCCTCCTCGACGTCGGAAGGCCGCTAGAGCAAACAATACGCCCTCCCGACGTCGGGAGTTCGCAAATTCAAAAAAACGCCTCCTCTACGTCGAGAAGCCGTTTGAGCGCAAACGACACCCTTCCGACGTCGGGTGACCGCTGGAGCAGAAAGGAGGACCCTCGTCATCGAGAGGCCGCATAGGCAAAAAGGACGACTCATCGAAGTCGGGAATCCGCTGGTGCAAAAAGAACGCCTCCTCGACGTCGGGATGCCATTTGAGGAAAAACGACGCCCTTTCGATGTCATGAGGCCGCTGGAGCAAAATAGAGGCCCCTCGACGTCGCGGGGCCGCTTGGGCAAAATCGATGCCCCCTCGACGTCGGGAGGCCGAAGTAGCAGAAAGGACTCCCCCTCGAAGTCGGGAGGCTGCTGCAGCAAAAAGGACGCCATCTCGATGTCGGGAGGCCGCTTGGGCAAAATCTTCGCTTCCTCGACGTCGAGAGGCCGCAGGAGCAAAAAGGAGGCCTCTCGACAACAAGAGGTCGTTTGGGCATAAACGACGGCTCTGATAGTCGGTAAGCTGCTGAGGCAAAACATACGCCTCTCGACGTTTGGATGCTGATGGAGCAAAAGGGATGCCCCTTCGACATCGTGAGGCCATATTGGCATAAATGACGCCCTTCCGAAAAGGGACGCCCCTTGACGTCGAGAGTCCGTTTGATCAAAAACGACGCATCCTCGACGTTGGGAGGCCGATTTAGCAAATAGAACGCCCCTCGACGGCGGGAGGTCGCTTGGGCAAAAGGACGCCCTCTCGACGTCGATACGCCGATGTAGCAAAAAGGACGCCTCCTCGACGTCGGGAGGCTGCTGAAGCAAAAAGGACGCCCCCACGACGTTTGGAGGCTGCTGGAGCTATAAGGACATTTCCTCGACGTCGGAAGGCCGTTTGGACAAAAAAGACGCCCTATCGACGGCGGGAGGCTGCTGGAGCAAAAAGGAGGCCCTTCGACTTTTGGAGGCCGCTGGAGCAAAAAGGACGCCCTCTTGACGTCTGGAGGCAGTTTATGCAAAAACGACGCCCCCTCGACGTCGGGAGGCCGCTGGAGCAAAAAGGACGCCCCCTTGACGTCTGGAGGCAGTTTATGCAAAAACGACGCCCCCTCGACGTCGGGAAGCCGCTTGGGCAAAAAGGACGCCTCCTCAACGTATGGAGGCTGCTGGAGCAAAATAGACGCCCCCTCGACGTCGGAAGGCCGCTGGAGCAAAATTGACGCCCCCTCGACGTCGGGTGGCGGCTTGGGCAAAAAGGACAGCCCCTCGTCGTCAGGAGGACATTTGGGCAAGACGGAGCCCTTCCGACGTCGAGAGGCCGCTGGAGCGAAAAGGACGCCTTCTTGACGTCGAGAAGCCGTTTGAGCAAAAACGACGCCCCCTCGACGTTGGGAGGCCGCTGGAGCATAAAGGACTCCCAACGACGTCGGGAGACCGTTTGGGCAAAAACGACGCCCCCTTGACGTCGGAAGGCCGCTTTAGCAAAAAAAACGCCCCCTCGACGACGGGAGGTCGCTTGGGCAAAAAGGACGTTTCCTCGACGTCGGAGGGCCGCTGGAGCAGAAAAGACGCCCCTTCGACTTCGGGAGGCCATATGGGCAAAAACGACGCCCTCTCGACGTCGGGAGGCTGCTGAAGCAAAAAGGACGCCCCCTCGACGTTTGGAGGCTGCTGAAGCAAAAAGGACGCCCTCTCGACTTCGGGAGGCCGCTAGAGCAAAAAAGACGCCCCCTAAACGTGGTGAAGCCGCTAGGGAGAAAAGGACGCCTCTTTGACTTCGGGAGGATGCTGGAGCAAAAAGGCCGCCTCATCGACGTCGGGACGCCGAAGTAGCAAAGAGGACGCCCCTTCGACGTCGGGAGGCTGCTGGAGCAAAAAGGACGCCTCATCGAAGTCCGAAGGGCGCTGGAGCAAAAAGGACGCCTTCTCGACGTCGGGAGGCCGCTTGGGCAAGAGACGCCTCTTCGACGTCGTGAGGCCGCTGGAGCAAAAAAACGCCCTCTCGATGTCGGGAGGCCGTTCGGTCAAAAACGACTCCTCTCGACGTCGGTAGGCCGCTGGAGCAAAAATGATGCCCCCTCGCCGTTTCGAGGCTGCTGGGGCTGAAAGGACTCCCCTCGACGTCGGGAGGCTGCTTGAGCAAAAATGACGCCTCTCCGACGTTGGGAGGCCGCCTATGCAAAAAAGACGCCTCCTCGACGTCGAGCCCGCTGGAGCAAAAAGGAGGCCCTTCGACGTCAAAAGGCCGTTTGGGCAAAAAAGACGGCTCTGGACGTCGGTAGGCTGCTGAAGCAAAAAGGATGCCTCGCGACTTTTGGAGGCTGCTGGAGCAAAAAAGACGCCACCTCGACGTCAGGAGGCCGCTTGTGCAAAAATGACGCCTCTCCGACGTCGGGAGGCCGCTGTAGCAAAAAGAACGCCCCTTGACGTCTGGATTCCGTTTGGGCAAAAAGGACGCCTCCTCGACGTATGGAGGCTGCTGGAGCCAATTGGACGCCCCCTCGACGTCGGAAGGCCGCTGGAGCAAAATGGAAGCCCCCTCGACGTCAGGTGGCGGCTTGGGCAAAAAGGACGCCCCCTCGACGTCAGGAGGACATTTGGGCAAGACGACGTTCTTCCGACGTCGAGAGGCCGCTGGAGGGAATAGGACGCCTTCTTGACGTCGAGAAGCCGTTTGAGCAAAAACGACGCCCCCACGACGTTGGGAAGCCGCTGGAGCATAAAGGGCTCCCAACGACGTCGGGAGACCGTTTGGGCAAAAACGACGCCCCCTTGACGTCGGAAGGCCGCTTTAGCAAAAACAACGCCCCCTCGATGACGGGAGGTCGCTTGGGCAAAAAGGACGTTTCCTCGACGTCGGAAGGCCGCTGGAGCAGAAAAGACGCCCCTTCGACGTCGGGAGGCCATATGGGCAAAAACGACGCCCCCTCGACTTCGGGAAGCCGTTTGGGCAAAAACGACGGCTCTGGACGTCGGGATGCTGCTGAAGCAAAAAGGACGCCCATTCGACGTTTGGAGGCTCCTGAAGCAAAAAGGACGCCCTCTCAACTTCGGGAGGCCGCTAGAGCAAAAAAGACGCCCCCTAGACGTGGTGAAGCCGCCAGGGAGAAAAGGACGCCTCTTTGACGTCGGGAGGATGCTGGAGCAAAAAGGACGCCCCCTCGACGTGGGGACGCCGAAGTAGCAAAGAGGACGCCCCCTCGACGTCGGGAGGCTACTGAAGCACAAAGGACGCCCCCTCGACGTTTGGAGGCTGCTGGAGCAAAAAGGGCGCCTCCCCGACGTTTGGCGGCTGCTGGTGCAAAAAGGACGCCCCCTCGACGTCGGGAGGCCGTTTAGGCAAAAAGGACGCTCTTCCGACGTCGGGAGGCCGCTAGAGCAAAAGGACGCCCCCTCGACATCGGGAGGCCGTTTGATCAAAAAGAACGCCTCCTCGACGTCGGGAGGCCGCAGGATCAAAAAAGACGCATCCTCGACAACGGGAGGCCGCTTGGGCAAAAGGACGCCTCTTCGACGTCGGGAGGCCACTGGAGCAAAAGGGCGCTCACTCGATGTCGGGAGGCCGTTTGGGCAAAAGGGACGCCTCCTCGACGTCGGGTGGCCGCTGGAGCAAAAAGGACGCTCCCTTGACGTTTGGAGGTTGCTGGAGCTAAAGGGACGTTTCCTCGACGTCGGGAGGCTTCTTGGGCAAAAAGGACGCTTCCTCGACGTCGGGAGCCCGCTGGAGCGAAAAGGAGGCCCTCGACGTCAAGAGGCCGTTTGGGCATAAACGACGGCTCTGGACGTCGGTAAGCTGCTGAAGCAAAAAAAACGCCTCTCGACGCTTGAAGGCTGCTGGAGCAAAAAGGACGCCCCCTCGAAGTTTGGAGGCTGCTCGAGCAAAAAGGACGCCCCCTCGATTTCGGGAGGCCGCTGTCGCAAAAAGGACGCCCCTCGACGTTGGGAGGCCGTTTAGGCAAAAAGGACGCCCTTCCGACGTCGGGATTCCGCTGGAGCATAAATGACGCCCCCTCGACGTCGGGAGGCCGTTTGGGCGCAAACGATGCCTCTCCACGTCGGGAGGCCGTTAGAGCAAAAGGACGCCCCCTCGACATCGGGAGGCCGTTTGATCAAAAAGAACGCCTCCTCGACGTCGGGAGGCCGCTTGGGCAAAAAATACGCCTCCTCGACGTCGGGAGGCCCCAGGATCTAAAAAGACGCATCCTCGACAACGGGAGGCCGCTTGGGCAAAAGGACGCCTCTTCGACGTCGGGAGGCCACTGGAGCAAAAGGACGCTCACTCGATGTCGGGAGGCCGTTTGGGCAAAATGAACGCCTCCTCGACGTCGGGAGGCCACTATAGCAAAAAGGACGCTCCCTTGACGTTTGGAGGTTGCTGGAGCTAAAGGGACGTTTCCTCGACGTCGGGAGGCTTCTTGGGCAAAAAGGACGCCTCCTCGACGTCGGGAGCCCGCTGGAGCGAAAAGGAGGCCCTCGACGTCAAGAGGCCGTTTGGGCGTAAACGACGGCTCTGGACGTCGGTAAGCTGCTGAAGCAAATAAAGGCGCCTCTCGACGCTTGAAGGCTGCTGGAGCAAAAAGGACGCCCCCTCGAAGTTTGGAGGCTGCTCGAGCAAAAAGGACGCTTCTTCGACGTCGGGAGGCTTCTTGGGCAAAAAAGACGCCTCCTCGACGTCGGGAGCCCGCTGGAGCGAAAAGGAGGCCCCTCGACGTCAAGAGGCCGTTTGGGGTTAAACGACGGCTCTGGACGTCGGTAGGCTGCTGAAGCAAAAAAAGACGCCCTCTCGACGTCGGGAGGCCGCTAGAGCAAATAGGACGCCCCCTCGACGTCGGAATGCCTTTTGAGCAAAATCGACGCCCATCCGACGTCGGGAGGCCTATTGGGCAAAAAGACGCCTCTTCGGCGTCAGGAGCCCCCTGGAGCAAAAAGGAGGCCCCTCTACGTCAAGAGGCCGCTTGGGCAAAAACGACGGCTCTGGATGTCGTGAGGCCGCTGGAGCAAAAAAACGCCCCCTCGATGTCGGGAGGCCGTTCGGTCAAAAACGACTCCCCTCGACGTCGGTAGGCCGCTGGGACAAAAATGATGCCCCCTCGCCGTTTGGAGGCTGCTGGGGCAAAAAGGACGCCCCTCGACGTCGGGATTCTGCTTTTTGCAAAATCGAATCCCCCTCGACGTCGGGAGTACCTAGCAACGGTGTTAAATTGATTAATGGGTTTGTGAAAAAAGCTCAAACCGGTGAATATGTTATCGTAAAAAGAACGCTGGAAAATGGTATCCTAATAGCAAAAGCCATAGTAGCTATCAAAGAAGATGGTCATGTACCTTTAATGCACTAAGCCCAACAGACGATGCCAGTCACTTCAGTGAAAATACCATGTTGTGTAACGTGGAATTAATAAGCCAGGAAGAAGTAGAAGCTGAATTTTATCTCACGAATGTACAGGAAGCGCTCATTGAAGCCAATCAAATTGATTTGACCCCTGAGGTTACGTCAGATTCACTCAAAGTCATCGCAAGCAATGGTGGAAAAAAGACCATAGCTACTGATAAACTTGAGTTGAAGGTTGACAATCTTGGTGAAAATCGTGAGTTCCCTAGTAGTGAGGAACTAGGAATCGATGCACAAGTCGAAAGTGTATCTAATGTACAAACGGACGTACGCCGTCCTTAACACTTAGTGATATCTCATGGCACGTAACTGACGAAAAATTAACTTTGCTTAGTCTGTTAAACAATTTACGAGACATGATCACGCTAGAAGGCGAAACTATTGGTGTCACAAACGTAACAAAACACCAAATTGTAATTAAACAAGACGCACCATTTTTATATATACCATCATATCGCATTCCTCATAAATATCAGGAAGATTCGGCCAAGGTCAAGAAAGAGATGCTATCCCAGGGCATTATTGGGAATTCAATGTCGGACTATAATTTTCCAGTTATTGTAGTTGAAAAAAAGAGTGATGAGATTCGCCCGGTAATTGATTTTAGATCACTCAATAACATTGTGGTAAAAGAATCATACCCGATACCTCGTGTTGATGAAATTCTGGCCAAATTAGGTGGTAATAGCATATTTTCAAGTCTGGACCTTAGGTCCGTTTTCCATCAAGTCGAATTGGATCAGGAAAGTCGAAAATATACAGCCTTTAGCATGGGCTATCAAAAATTCCAATTCCGCCGGATACCGTATGGCCTTACTTCAAGTCCAAGCGTTTTTCAGAGTCATGTCATCTGTACTGGCACCTTTGCTAGGCCGCCTTTGTTTTGTGTTTATGGATGATATCTTGGTCTACTCTAAATCAGTAAAACAACACCTGTCTGATATACGAGGTGTCCTTACGACGCTCAGAATGGCCAATTTATCCATTAAGCTCGAAAAATGTGATTTTCTAAAAATGAAATAGAATACCTAGGACATATTATCTCTTCCGATGGAATACGATCCAAACATTCCGAAAAGTTGCAAAATTGCCGCTCGCCAGAAAATGTAGAGGAGTTGCAAATTCCTTAGCATAGCAAATTATTTCCGTAATTTCATTTGCCAGTTTGCAGAAATTGCAAATCCCTTGTACAAATTGCTAAAGAAAAACACTACGTTTGACTGGAGTAATGACTGTCAGAAAAGTTTTGAACAAATTAAATCTACTTTGACTTCCGATCCTGTTTAAGACATCCGGACTACACAAAGCCTTTCCAAATTTTTACAGACGCCTCAAATTTAGCCATAGGATCAGTACTCATGCAAGCTGAGGATTCAGGTGTAAAATTACTGCGTCCCATTGCTGATTTTTGTAAAAGTCTTAACCCAAGACAGAAAAGATACAACACAACCAAGAAAGAATTCTTTGCCATATACCAGGCTCTTAAAGCATTTAAATACACAATTATTGGAAATCCAATAATCGTGTACACCGATCATCGCCCGCTTGTACCTCTTTTTTGGAAAAGATTACCCGAGGACACAGCCATGGCATGATGGTGCATTAACGTACATTCATACGAGCCTGTCGTTAAATATCTACCAGGTAGACAAAATGTCGCAGCTGACTTCTTAAGCAGACTACCCACACACAATGATCAATTAACCATTGAAAAATTAGAAAGCTGTGACCAGCTGAAGCCTGAATCTGAAGTATTCGTAGCTCAGACAAGATCTCAAAAAATAACCAGACATCATCCACCCCAGACGTACCCACCGACTCGGAACAATCTCACGCTAGCGACCAAGAAATGACCCAGGTTAATTGAAAAGTGCCCACAGAAAAAGACATTTCCTGGACTTTAACCGAGTTCATTCATGAGCAGAAACAAGACACATTTCGTACTCAAGTTAGAAACGCATTTCTTCATAAAAGCAGATCTTTCATACCTGACTTACAGAGTTATTTAGTTATCAATGACATACCCTATCGACGGCGACGAATTGATACAAGACCTAGTACCATATTAACATCTGTTGTGCCAATTTCTTTAATGAATAAGGCTATTTTGGGTCTCTATTCAATGTATCACACAGATGCATTACACACTTTATTCAAATTTAAGTTAAAATATTTTAATAGTTTAGAAAAAACAATAATGCGTAAGTTCGTGAAAAATTGTGAGGTACGCAAGCTTTTGAAAGCTGTGCCTTCCGCACCTATCAAAATTTTGACGGCTCCCATAGCGAAGGAACCGTTTGAAGTGGTTTCAATGGATTTTGTCGGTCCCTTCAAAATTACCAGTAATGAGATAAATACATACTAGTTGTAATTGATTTATTGTCACGCTACTGCAAATTATATGCGACCACAAACCGTCGCACTGAAACAGTCATATCATATTTAGGAAGCTGTTTCGCAACGTTCGGCTACCCAAGAACGTTACTCAGTGACCAAGCGTTAGAGTTCAAATCAGTGGCAGTTAAACAATGTGCCAAAATCCACGCTTTAGCGAAAAAAGAAGTTCAAGCTTTTAGCCTTCATTCGAATGCAATTGTCGAACGTAATAACAAGAAGATCACCAATTTGCTGAAATTGTACATAAATTCCCTAGCTCACAAGGAGTGGGATCAGTGTTTAGAAGTGGTAGAAAATGCATTAAACAATTCTCTAAATACCACATTGGGAGATACTCCCAGTTACATCATATTTGGAAGAGACACGTGTCCGTATTTTAAGGCGGAAACTTTCGAAATTTCCTACAGCTACGATAACGAAATAGATTTAGTGAATTTTCGTGCAAAAGAAGCAATTCGAATTGTTGAGAACGTTAGGAATTTGATCATAAACAACACTGCTG
The DNA here is from genome assembly GCA_014220935.1 of Platorchestia sp. MABIK. Lineage (NCBI taxonomy): Eukaryota > Metazoa > Arthropoda > Malacostraca > Amphipoda > Talitridae > Platorchestia > Platorchestia sp. MABIK. Next base: position 6,581 of record JACJUY010001726.1, on the reverse strand, counting down.
AAAGAACAATGTATCGTAACCTAAAACGTAAAGACAAGATTTTTAATATCGGAGACAGGGTTATATTAAAGAACCATGAAAAATTGGACATATTAGATTTTACTTGGAAAGGGCCGGGTGTGATTCCAAAAATCAAAGGCCACTGGGTCGAAATAAAAATTGGAGACAAGATTCATAAGAGCAACATGAACCATGCGCCAAGCCTAAAATTAAAATAACAACTCTATTTGTGACTTTAACATCTGAAGACGTGACAGATTTTGACAGACATTACGACTTTGCTAAAAGTTGACGACTGTATGACTCTATATAACGTCTTAATTAAGTATTAAGTATCTACCTTGCGTTACTTGCTTCGCATTATAATAATCTGATATATGCTTGTGCCCTAGTATTAGTAAATTTTCGTGGCTAAGAGCAAACGAATTAACCTTTTGAACAGGTTACCCTATGTTAGGTATAAGTTGTACTTTTAATTTCGAGTAACACGCATTTTTAGAACACGTTCTTCAAGTTCTCACGCTATGTGCAACTAAAAATTGTTAATTTGGATTTTTTAGAGCAGTCAACACATACGTTAACTAGAATTTTTAATTGTGAATGTTCAAACGAATGTTCTCACGATGTGCAAGTGCAATTTTTAATTTGTTTTTGATAACAATCAACACTTACGTTCGAATTTTGATAGCCAATAAAAATGGTGAGCGCGCTGCGAAATTGCAAAATGCAATTGCCTCAACAGTGAACTGCATCACCACAGAATCACTGTTGATGAAAAAATCAACCTCGTTGATAACCTCAACCTCGTGAATACTTCCTGGGAAATTTCCTGGTCGTATACTGTTGATAACTTATCTGATTGACAATCAGTTCTATAGCTTTCACTTTTTTTGTCTTAACTTTCAGTTAACTGATTCAGAAATAGTTATTTCACTGCTGACTTTCACTGCTGGCTGCTCGCTGCTTTCGCGAAATGCGAAATGTTCATTTGTATTTTAAAAATTGTTAATTTGTATTGATGATTGTGTTTAGATTAAGTTGTTTCATTTGTGTTTATTACATTGTAAAATTTCAAAGGCCATGCCATTGAAATTTGATCTAGTGTTTTCTAGTGTTTTCTAGTGTCTAGTGAAATCTAATCTAGTGTTTTCTTTTCAATTACAGGTCCTGGTGGATGAGAAATGTCTAACAATCACACAATCCAACACACGTCAAACGTCTAACAATCAGTTCATTCATTTAAAGTACTAAACACGGGAATCATTAGACTATGGGGAACAAGATTAGTTCAAATAGCGTAGACATTCTAACGTCAGCTTTGGTCGACACTAAGGGCCAAATCACTAATGATTGGATAGCAGCAAGCAGCAATACCGATTTCATTCCGGACAGAGTGAGCGACGTCCTTCTAATGATCCTTTTGGTAGTCATGATAGCCCTGACAGTCCTAGTTTACTACATTAGAAAACAGATGGAACTGTTAGCCGAACGCGTACGAACGGAGGATTTTCACCTCCGTCGCAACGCGTTCAAGAAAAAAGGCACATTATCAGACATGTAACTTCTGTACGTGTAGGGGGCCACGTAATAGTAAATGTGCAATCTGACTTAAAGCGACCTAAACGCTCAACACGGTCTGTGCAGCCAAATATACACACGCGGGCAGCGGCCTACGGAATGCTGTGAACAGATGTGTAACCTAATTTGGCAATCATTTTGTCAATTTGATTTGTAATTCAATTTGTTATATTCGGATTCAAAAGTTACCGTGTCAAGCCCCTTAACAAAGATTGAAGTTGCGATGAAAAATGCTTCGTATACACAATGTTTCCTCGATGTTTTCTATAACCATACCTTTGAGTTCTTACGAGTGCGCTCACTACGTTTGAAGATTTGAAATAGTTCCATTCAATAATGCTTGTTCAAATGCAATTTCAACTCTCAATGGCTGGGAGACAGCCTGCTTCCGATCGTTGATAGCCTTGACTGCAACTTAACCTTGCACTCAGTTTTCTGTGCAAAGCAGGGGAAACTATACCAAACTTTCAACTCCACGGTTTTGTTATCCTTTTTTCAGATTTGAACCCATTGTTCAACATGTTTATTACTTTAGATCACAAGATCCATGTTTTAATACGGAGCGAAATTGAGTTTCCTTTTATTTTTCCTTTCAGCTTAAATTATGTTTTAATAATTGTGAATCTGGCGTTTTTCTTTATTCCCTTACCCTAAATACTGAGGATTTTTTATTTTTATATTAGTAGTGTAGTAACTCGCGTTGTAGTTAATATCGTTGAAGAAGATGGCATTTTTATTGTTAACCAGCTTCGCTGATTTTCTTCATGCTTGCGTTAGTGCGTTTTCTATTATTCTGTGTTGTTGCTAAAAATAAAACGAGGTGTACTATGGATGGAATAATTATTTAATTATTTTATTTGAAAATTTGTTTGATTTCCAAGATGTTTACATTTTCAATAATTTTAACGCTGAGGAACAAAATGTTTAACTACGTTAATTAGAACTGATTAACCTTATGAATGACAAATTTTTGGTCTATGGGGAGGAAATGTACGCAACCCCATGCGCATCGGAGGCTTTATAAGCCTCTGAAATCTGAGGCATGATGCTTAAGAATTCGAACCTTCATGAAGTAAACTCTTCTAAAAACGTCTCCGCCTTTTACAACAAACTAAAGAGTAATCGCAATGACGGTACAGCTGATGGAGCAAAAAGGACGCCCCTCGACGTCGGGAGGCTGCTGAAGCAATGAGGACGCCCTCTCTACGTTTGGAGGCTGCTGGAGCAAAATAACGCCTCTCGACGTCGGGAGGCCGCTAGAGCAAAAATGACGCACCCAGGACGTCGGGAGGCTGCTTGGGCAAAAAGGACGCCTCTTCGACGTCGGGAGGCCGCTGGAGCAAAAAGGACGCCCCCTCGTCGTTTGGTGGCTGCTGGAGCAAAAACGACCCCCTTCCGACGTCGGGAGGCCGTTCGGGCAAAAGGTACGCCCCCTCGACGTCGGGAGGCGGCTAGAGCAAAAAAAAACGCCCCCTAGCTGTCGGGAGGCCGCTGGAGCAAAAAGGACATACTCTCGACGTCGCGAGGCCGTTTGGGCAAAAACGAAGCCCCTCGACGTCGGGAGGCTGCTGAAGCAAAAAGGACGCCCTCTTGACGTCGGGAGGCCGTTTGGGAAACATCGGCGCCTCCCAGACGTCGGGGGGCCGCTGGAGCAAAAATGACGCCTCCTCGACGTCGGGAAGATGCTTAAGCAAAATGGACGAACCCTCGTCGTTTGGAGGTTGCTGGAGCAAAAAGGACGCCCTCTCGACGTCGGGAGGCTGCTTGGGCAAAAAGAACGCCTCTTCGACGTCGGAAGGCTGCTAGAGCAAAAAGGACACCCCCTCACCGTCGGGAGACTGTTCGTGCAGAAAGGACGTCTTCTCGACGTTATGAGGCCGCTAGAGCAAAAAAGACGCCCCCTCACCGTCGGGAGGATGCTTAAGCAAAATAGACGCTTCCTCGTCGATTGGCGGCTGCTGGAGCAAAAACGACGAACTTCCGACGTTGGGAGGTCGTCCGGGCAAAAATGACGTCCCCTCGACGTCGGGAGGCCGCTAGAGCAAAAAGGACGCCCCCTCACCGTCGGGAGGCCGATGGAGCAAACAGGACGCCCTCTCGACGCCGCGAGACCGTTTGGGCAAAAATGGACGCTTCTTTGATGTCGAGGGGTCTCTGGAACAAAAAGGACGCCCTCGCGACGTCGGGAGGCCGTTTGGGAAAAATCGACGCCTCCCAGACGTCGGGAGGCCGCTGGAGCAAAAATCACGCCCTCTCGAAGTCGGGAGGCCGTTTGGGCAAAACGGACGCCCCTTCGACGTCGGAAGGCTGCTGAAGCGAAAAGGACACCCTCTAGACGTCGGGAGGCCGTTTGGGCAAAAAAGGACGCTTTTTTGATGTCGAGGGGCCTCTGGAGCAAAAAGAACGCAATCTCGACGTCGGAAGGTCGTTTGGGCAAAAACGAAGCCCCTCGACGTCGGGAGGCTGTTGAAGCAAAAAAGACGCCCTCTCGACGTCGGGAGGCCGTTTGGGAAAAATCGGCGCCTCCCAGACGTCGGGGGCCGCTGGAGCAAAAATGACGCCTCCTCGACGTCGGGAAGATGCTTAAGCAAAATGGACGAACCCTCGTCGTTTGGAGGTTGCTGGAGCAAAAAGGACGCCCTCTCGACGTCGGGAGGCTGCTTTGGCAAAAAGAACGCCTCTTCGACGTCGGAAGGCCGCTAGAGCAAAAAGGACACCCTCTCACAGTCGGGAGACTGTTCGTGCAGAAAGGACGCCTTCTCGACGTCATGAGGCCGCTAGAGCAAAAAGTACGCCCCCTCACCGTCGGGAGGATGCCTAAGCAAAATAGACGCCCCCTCGTCGATTGGCGGCTGCTGGAGCAAAAACGACGAACTTCCGACGTTGGGAGGTCGTCCGGGCAAAAAAGACGTCCCCTCGACGTCGGGAGGCCGCAAGAGCAAAAAAGACGCCCCCTCACCGTCGGGGGGCCGCTGGAGCAAAAAGGACGGCCCTTCGATTTCGGAAGGCCGCTAAAGCAAAAAGGACGCCCTCTAGACGTCGGGAGGCCGTTTGGGCAAAAAGGACGCTTTTTTGACGCCGGGAGGCCGCTGGAGCAAAAAGAACGTTCCGTCGATGTCGGGAGGCCGTTTGGCCAAAAACGGCGCCATACCGACGTCGGGAGGCTGCTGAAGCAAAAAGGACGCCCCTGGAAGTCGGGAGGCTGCATGGGCAAAAGGACGCCTCTTCGACGTCGGAAAACCGCTGGAGCAAAATGGACGCCCCCTCGACTTCGGGAGACTGTTCGGGCAGAAAGGACGCCCTGTCGACGTCGGGAGGCCGATTGCCCGAAAACGGCGCTTTACCGACGTCGGGAAGCTGCTGAAGCAAAAAGGACGCCCTCTCGACGTTTGGAGGCTGCTGAAGCAAATAGGACGCGTCCTGGACGTCGAGAGGCCGCTTAGGCAAAAAAGACGCCTCCTCGACGTCGGAAGGCCGCTGGAGGAAAAAGGACGCCTCCTCGACGTCGGGAGGCCTTTCGTGCCAAAAGGACGCCCCCTCGACGTCGTTAGGCCACTAAAGCAAAAAGGACGCCCCTCACCGTCGGGAAGATGCATAAGCAAAATAGACGCCCCCTCGTCGTTTTGAGGCCGCTGGATCAAAAACGACGAACTTCCGACGTCAGGAGGCCGTTCGGGCAAAAAAGACGCCTCCTCGACGTCAAGAGGCCCTTCGGGCAAAAAGAACGCCCCCTCGACGTCGTTAGGCCACTAGAGCAAAAAGGATGCCCCCTCGACGTCGGGAGGCTGCTGAAGCAAAAAGGACGCCCTCTAGACGTCGGGAGGCCGTTTTTCAAAAAAGGACGCCTCTTTGACGTCGGGCGGACGCTGGAGCAAAAAGGACGCCCCGTCGACGTCATGAGACTGTTCGGGCAGAAAGGACGCCCCTCGACGTTGAGAGGCCGTTTGAGCAAAAACGACGCCTTCCGACGTCGTTAAGCCGCTGGAGCAAAAAGGACGCCCCGTCGACATCATGAGACTGTTCAGGCAAAAACAACGCCCCTCGACGTCGAGACGACGTTTGGGCAAAAACGATGCCCATGGACGTCTGGGGGCTGCTGAAGCAAAGATGACGCCGCCTCGACGTTTGGGGGCTCCTGGAGCAAAAAGGACACCCCCTCGACGTCGGGAGGCCGTTAGAGGAAAAAGGACGCCTCTTCCACGTCGGGAAGCCGCTTCGGCAAAAAGGACGCCTGCTCGACATCGGGAGGCCGTTAAGGCAAAAACGATGCCCTTTCGACGTCATGGGGCCGCTGCAGCATATAAGACGCCCCCTTGACGTAAGGAGGCTTTTTGGGCAAAAACGACGCCCCCTCGACGTTTGGAGGCTGCTGGCGCAAAATGAACGCCTCTTCGACGTCAGGAGGCTGTTGGGGCAAAATGAACGCCCCCTCAACGTCGAGAGGCCGCATGGGCGAAAAAGACGCCTCCCCGACGTCGGAAAGCCGCTAGAGCAAATATGACGCCACCTCGACGTCGGGGAGCCGTTTGGGCAAAAACGACGCCCCTGGACGTCAGGAGGCTTCTGGGTCAATAAGGACGCTACCTCAACGTCGGGAGGCCATTTGGGCAAAATCGACGCCCCCTTGACGTCGGGAGGCCGCTGGGGCCAAAAGGACGCCCCCTCGACGTCGGGAAGCCGCTTGGGTAAAAAGGACTTCTCCTCGACGTCGAGAGTCTGCTGAAGCAAAAAGGACGCCTCCTCGACATCGGGAAGCCGATAGAGCGAAAAGGACGCCCTCTCGACGTCGGGAGGCCGCTTAGGCAAAAAAGATGCCTCCTCGACGTCGGGAGGCCGCTGAAGCAGAAAGGACGGCCTCCCCCCACGACGTCGGGAGGCCGTTTGAGCATAAACGACGCCCTTCCGACGTCGGGAGGCCGCTGGAGCAAAAAGGACGCCGATCCTGATTCTGATCCTGATTCTGATCCTGATTCTGATCCTGATTCTGATCCTGATTCTGATCC